>JAUELO010445296.1:0-13768 GCA_032357855.1 Amphibolips quercusostensackenii | reverse complement strand
TCACACAGACACGCACTAATACTAAGCGGGCCAGAACGCAGCCTATACATCTACTGTTAGGCAATCCGAGATATCCGTGTTAGGTTTGAAGCGCTTCATCTTTTCTTGATATCTATAGCTTTGAACCTGGACTGTAAATAAAATCCCCCATGTTAATGACATTTGACAACTGCTAGATTTGAGCTGTCCAATTATATTTTATACTGCCAACCATAGAAAGCAGCAGTTCGACTTGTCTCAAAACACAGATCCTGGGTAGACGATTTTCATTCATTTGTAGGACTCTCACAATCCAGTCCGAAGCCAATCATAAAGTCTTGTGTTCTAATTATACGCGACCTAAATCAAGTCTAAGTCCTGCGTTTTGTAGGCTTCTAGGCAATTATAAAAGTTTTTGAAAAAGGACGTTTGAACTTTAAATCGAATCCATGTACCTCAACCCCCACAACTGGATACCATTAAAAAGAGTAGACTCCACCAAACTACAGAATTGTTTATTTCTACATGGCCATGAATCCGTTTTAGATTTAGATAAGATAAAAAAACTGTACCTGTAGACACCTGTGATTTGCCAATTGCTGAGGAAGCTTCGTTATAACCTAGTGCAGACCCAGGTATAGGTATATATCAGGGTGTACAGTCTTCCTTTGTTTCTGCGTTTCCCCTTTTTCGATAAATTTCCCTTTTTTCCACTATTCTTGAAAATTTTACCCTTTTTTCTCTTTTTTCATTATAAATTTAGTTTAGCTACCACAAATAAATATTTTCGTCTACGTCGAGGACCAAAGAATGTTAAATGTATTTTTGATAGATGTGTAAATAAATTTTTAAAGATATTTCTATTTCCCAACATTGTAGGCCACAAAAACTTTAACGTACTTCACTTAGATTTAATAAACAGGATATCCAGCGGTACGATTGAAACCCGAAAAAGTCCTTTATTTTAATCAATTTTTTGTTTATTACATGATAAATAAAGAGTTTTTAAGTCACTTTTTGTAAACTGTACCAAGTATTTTATGGATTGCAAAGAGCAAACTTAAATATTGTGAATAATTCTATAAGTTTTTTAACTTCTTCTCCGCTAATATGAAATATTTCAGAAATTAGATATTAATTTTGTTGTTCTATTTAACTTACCAATTATAAAAATTATAAGTTGAAAATTTCTTGTGTTAATTTAGTTTTAGAATCAGAATAAGTTATGGTCATACAACAGATTTTTAAAGGTGTTAAATACTTGGTTTTTAAGTGTACGCCAGATTGAAAAGGTTACAAAATATTTCTAAAGATTTCAAAAATATGTTGAAACTTTAAATATTTAAAGGATAAAGTTAACCATATTTCTAAGATTTCAAAAAATTTCAAAGATTTTAAACGATTTCAAAATTTTTTATGAGATATCAAAAGGTTTTACAAAAGTTTTAAAGATTTTATAAAAAATTCATAAAAATTACAAAAGAATGCAAGAATTTAAAAGATTTCAACAAGAGTACAGTACCACTAGATTTTGAAATATTTCAAAGATTTTAGGCGATTTTAAGTCTTTTTTAGATAATTTTAAAATATATCATAAAATTTTAAATATTCCAATGATTTCAAACGAATACAAAAGATTTCCGAAAGATTTCACAAATATTTAAAAGTATTTATAAAGATTTCATCCATTTAAAATATTTTTGATTATTCAAAAAGGTTTCAACAAATTTGGAAAGCTTTATAAAAGATGTTGAAGATTCCGAACGAACAGAAAAGATTTCACGAAACGAAGGCTAAAAAAGAATTTCAAGAATATTTTAAAGATTTCATGAAGATTTAAAAAAATTTCACAACTTTTTCATAGATTTCAGAGCTTTCAAGGACGTAAAAGATTTCAAGAAGAGTTCAGTACAACAGATTTTAAAGATTTTAAAACATTTTAAATATTTTAAATAATGTTATTTTTTCTAGAATATTTTAAAAGATTTTAAAAGATTTGACAAAAATTTCAAATATTCCACTGATTTCAAACGATACAAAAGACTTTAGAAAGATTTCACAAATATTTCAAAGAATTCATAATGATTTCAAGAATTACAAATATTTCAAAACATGTAAATGATCTGACACAATTCCAAAAGGTTTTAACCAAATTTAAAATATTTCAAACGATTTTAATGATTTCAAACAAATAAAAAAGATTGCACAAATGTTTCAAATATTTCATAATGATTTATAAAAGAAAATTTATATATTTAGGTTGAAAATTCCACTGTATTTCTAGATAATTAGAACTTTAGTTTCAAAATTCAAATATTTGTCTGAAAACTTAATAATTATTCAAAAAATGAACTATTTGGTTAAAAATGTAATTACTTTGTTCAAAAAAATTCTACTCTTTTCTAGAAAATTTGACTTTTAACTTAAAAGTTTAGTAATTGGGTTGAAATTTGTTTTCTTTTTCTACTGAAAAATTTTTCTTAGTCAAAAAAGATTTAATATTTAAAAAGATTTCAAACAAACACAAAATATTTCGCAAACAAAAATTTAAAAACATTTCACAAATATTTCGAAGATTTTATTAAGATTTCAAAGAATTTAAAAAAATTACACAAGGATTTAAAAAATGTTACAAAAGCTTAAAAAAATTCCGAAAGATTCCACAAAGGCGACTTATGTTCGCAACAAATTAAGAATTTGTTTATTTATGATTGGGCTTTCTTTAGAAATTTTTGGCCTTTGGAAAATAAAATGGCTCATTTTTTACATGTATAACAAACGGTTATTTCATTATTTGATGTAAAAAAGGAGACCTTGGAAAACCTGATTTCTTGACCTGGAAAGGCTGCAAAAGACCTTGAATATTGTTGCTAAGAATCGCTGAATACCCTGTTAAATGCATATAAGTTACTTTAAAATTTCAAGTTGTTTATATTTTTCCAAGTTGTAGACCAAAAAATGTTTTTGTAGATGTATATTTCACATAGACTTATAAAATTCGTAGACTAAATTAAGAGAAAAGTGTAGAAGTATATATCACTAAAAATAACCATATTAGTCTTCCGCGTGTTTACTGTTAATCCGTTTAATGCACAGTATTACAGTATTCAGATAGTATGTCCAATTTATTTTTTAAGTCAGAGGGAAAGTGAGCAAGGACGATTAAATCATCTGCGTAAAGAAGCAATAGGATATCAATATATATATATATATATAAATTCAATCCATTTACGCTCTTGGATCGAAAAAAGTCCTCTGTATCTGACATAAATAATATAAAACTTAAAAGACCTAAAGAGTCTCCCTACAAGACCCCCTCCGAAACCTTTTAAGGTTGTCATGTCATAAAGGTTTTTTATGACACAAAAAATCTTTGGACTGACCCCTAGCTAGTCGATACAATTTATTCCATAAAAGTGATTTCAGCACCGAGTCAAAAGCCCTCGCAAAATCCAAAAAAAATACAATACACTTTCCTTTTCAGTACACTGTTAGAAATGTTTGCAATTTCAGTATACACGGGCATATTAAATTTCCTATATGTTTACTAAACGCATTAAACTATGTAATTTTAGTATAGTTAAGTATATTAAATTTCTTAGGTATAAAGTAAGTTTCTTTTACGTATATGAATTTTGTAGTTCTGTATGCTAAAATTCACGTACGTGTTTACTATATTCATCTGCGCAAGTGCGTTTGGATTTACGCGGGTCGCGCAACGTGTCCGGTGTCAGCCTCGCATGCTTTCTGCGAGGATCTGCGAAGTCTTGTCTTTAAAAGATATGTTTATTTTACCAACGTTAATGCAGCTTTACGATATTATTATTTTAAAATTTCAAAACTTTCTAAAAGAAGTTTTAAAAAGTAAGATAGAACTGAAGAAGACGTTACATATGTTACAGGTTATATTAATCGAGTTTTATTTTATAATATTAATATTATATTATAATATATAATATAATATATATTATAATATTAATTATTAATCGGGTTTTATTCTATAATATTTTTAGCAATATACTATAATAAATAATATTCATAAAAAGCCTTACAAATTGCTGTAATAACATTTACCTTTTATACGCACGTTCATATCCTTTTAGACAAAGTTGAGAAAAAAAAGATTTGATTTAAATCCTATAAAGAAAGCAATTAAATACAAATTTGTATTTGTATTAATTATTGTTTTTCTTATACTTTGAATCAAAACTTTTTAGCTAAACTTTATTGAAAGGATGAACAAATTTGTACTAGGTTTCTACAATTAGTATACATCGATTAAAATTATTATGCGCGTACAATAAAATTAATATAAGCATGCACTTAATTTAGTATAGCGTATACTACATAGCGTATACTAAATGCATATACTAAATTTAGTGTACGCATATGCTAAATTTCATGCACGTGTATATTAAATTCACTATATGCATATACTTAATTTACTTTACGCTAGTATACTAAACTTAATTTCGTGTTGTGCATTCTTGCTTCCATTACATGTACACTAAATCTAGTACAGATTTTTCTAATAACAGTGTAGTCTCAGTTGAAGGTGTGTCGCAGAAAATATATTGAACGCATTATTTGAACAGCTCCTGTTCCTTCGAAACCCAGCTTGACACTCTGGTAATACTCCATATCCCTTAGCCTAGATTTGAAGCCTATTTCAAATGATTTGAGTAAATAATGCCGCGAAAGTCTTTATTAATGCTATAGGTCGATAATTTTGAGGATCAGTTTTTTCACCCTTTTTATGTAGCACTGACATTTAAATTTTAGACCAATTTGTCGGGATTTTTTATGTATTATGGATTTTGTAAAACATAAACTAAACATAAAGTCTCTAGAAAATCAGTTTCACGATCCAACCATGAATAGTTACACCGAAAAAAAGACAATCAACATTATCACGTGGTGGATGAACATATTGTAGGTAGTTTTGCCATTGTGGAATTCTAATAGAAGACTCCTAAAACCTTCCTAAATTTATATGCCACACTCCAGAATTGCTGTGAGTTTTTTACTTCTGTTTGTTTATCGCTATTCTCACTATCAAATAATTTATCTTTCGTTTTTAAGAGGCTCTCATACATATTTTTTTAATTCTTTTTTGTATGCTGCCTTACTTGAATCATCAAAGTTAGCAAGATTACATTTTTTAGAAGAGCTCGTAATTCTTTTTTTTTGCAGCGAAACCATTTTCGTCAAATCAAGACTTTAAAATAAATCTGACAGCATCTGAACGCACGGATTTTTGTCATTTTACATTCGTAAGCCATGTCACTTATGGCGCTAAAAAGATGATCAAATTAAGCGTGTACGGTATTATTTTCTAAGTCAAATGCTATTTTTCATAGCGATACACTTTTTCTTTGAATGACTGCGCAGTCTGGCGTACAATATAGGACAGTATATTTATTCATTTTTTTGATTTCACAAATGTCGCTGTTTTCTACAGTACGAGTAACTTTTATATTTACCCTGATTGGAAAATGGTCTGACAGCGATACCAAAGACAAAACAGATAAATCTATAATATACTCCAGGCCTGTTACATTACACTATGATCAATTACACTACAGCCTTCATTTTCTGGATGAATTCTCAAATTATAAAATATCCGATAAAGTAAAATTCCCGAATTTAACACATTGAAAAAATATTTTTTAAAAATAAAAATTATATGTTTATTAAGAATACTATGATATAATATTCAACCAATAATTTCAGAAAATATTTTAAAAATTTGTATGCTTATTATTAATTTGGTCTATTTTTTGTATTTTTAATTTATGAAGAACAATTTTTTAATCGTTTAAACTCGGAAATTTTATTGTGTTGAGAATTTAATAGTATCGCGTTTTTTATTTTTCGGAATTTTTTAGTTGTCCTTTAATTTTTATCAAAATGATAATTTATTGAACAAATTAAATTTGAAAAAAAAATGAGACATTTTTATCCATTAGTGATTCACTCAATTTAAAAGTATCGGGTTATTATAAGCAGACACTTTTGACAGAAAATTGGAATTGAATATATGAAACTCATCCTGCACTCAATTAATTTTCGACAAGTTAATTATCATTCTTCCACACTTTTTCTCTGTCAGAAAGGTCGCTCGTGAACGTAATTAATGAAAAAAAGTTAGAAAATTTTCTGTTGAAAATAAACACAAGAAAATCACAAAAGAAGACAAAAAAGGATAAAGATATAAAGTAGTTGAGAAAAACTCCTTTTAATTTTGTAAGGCCCTGAAAATTGGTTTATAAATTTGACATTTTTCGTGTGCTTGAATTATTGTGTAATTTTGTGAAATTTGATAAAATTCTTGAATTTTTTTAAAATGTCTAAAATTTTTAATAATCTGAACATTTTTTTATACTAGAATGTCCGTAAGTCAAGAAAAACCTGCAAATCAGAGAAAACCCAAAGAAATGTATTTTTTAGCAAAATCTAAGTAAAAGATTAATAATAATAATAGATGAAATAAATATTTTTATTTCTATTTCTTTTACAGTTGCTTTGTTTTGACGATTACATTTTTAGTTAAAAATTGTTATACTTGGTTGAAAAAATAAACAATTTTTTGAAAAAAAATCATCATTTCAGTTTAAAAATCAACTTTTTTGAGAATTTTTTTTTTTCTTATGAAAATTTTACTATTTTGACAGAAAATGAACTTCCTGTTGTAAAGTTCTATTTTAGTGCGTTGAGAATTCAACTGAAATCTTTCTTGATAAAAATTCAACTATTTTTTTCAAAATTCGTCTCTTCAGTTTAAAAATCCATCTCTTCTAGTAAATATTTTATTTTTTTGCTGCAAATGCAACTTTTTCAATAAAAATTAATCCTCTTTGGTTGAGGTTGAAAATTGATTTTTTCTTATTGGAAATTCAACTATTTGGTTAAGCCGCTTTGTTAAAAATCATTTTTTTAAATGAAAATTTATCCAGTTAGAGATTCATCACTTTATGTTGGTTGGAAATTTATCTCTCATGTTGAAATGCAAAGTATTTTGTTGGAAAAAAAAGGAACTTTAAATAATTTTTTTTCTACTAAAAATGTAACTTTTTATTTTTGGTCAAAAATTGTTTTTTTTTTTAGCTGCAAAGTTTAAAATTTCCTCTTATTTGGTTAAAAATGCAACTGCTTGGCCAAAAATTAACTTTTTTGTTGAAAATTTATATTTTGGCTTGAAAAATCAATTTTTTTTAAATCTTAACTTTTTTGAATAAAGTAGATATCTTTTGGTAAAAAATTACTTTTTTTTGTAAATTAACTTTTTTCATGATTCCTCTCTTTTTTAGTAAAGATTTAATCTTTTTGGGTTGTAAATGTCATTGCTTGGTAAAAAATTATTCTGCTTTGCTTGAGTATTCAACGTTTTTTTAAAAATGAAGTTTTTTGTAAAAAAAATTTTTTACTGAAAATTTAACTATTGCATGTTCGATTAAAAATTTGTCTATTTCGGTAAAAACTCAAACTTTTTGGTTGGAAACTTAATCTTTTTAGTTGAAAATTGAATTAGTTGGTTGAAAATTGATGTATTTTGTTTAATATTTGTGTTTTTTTGTTAAATAATTTATCTTTTTGGCTTACAATGGATATTTTTTGGGTACAAATTCATTTATTTCATCATAAATCTATCTCTTTTGATCGAAATTTCATTTTTTGGGTTAAAAGTTCCACTGTTTGTTTAAAATTAGTCTGTTTTGCTTAAAAATTTAAATATTTTTAAAAAACTCATTTATTTGGTTAAAGATTTTTCATTTCAGTTGAAAATTTATCTCTTTGGTTAAAATTTTACCTATTTTGTTTAAAATTTGTCTTTTTTGTTGAAAATTAATTTGATTACTAAAAATTTTTTAATGTTTGGGTGAATAAATCTTTTTTTAATTAAAAATTCAACTATTTGTTCAAAATATTGTTATTATTATGTTGAAAATACAACTCTTTGGTAGAAAATTAAACTATTTTGTTAAAAATTCATCTGTTTTTGTTTAAAATTGGTCTCTTTTGTTAAAAAATTAATCTTCTCAGTTGACAATTAATGTTTTTGGATGAAAATTAACTTATTTTATTATAACTTCATCTCTCTTGATCAAAATTTTATCTTTTTTTTTAATAAAAAATGTCACCGTTTGGTTGAAAATTAGTTTGTTTCGGTTAAGGATTAAACTTTTTTGTTGAAAATTAATTTTTTGGTTGAATATTTATCATTTTATTTGGAAATTTATCTCTTCAGTTAAAATTTTAATTGTTTTGTTGAAAGTTTGTATTTTTTGTTGAAGATTAATTAATGCTTTACTGAAACTTTAGCTTTTATATTTTTAGTTAGAAATATTTTTTTAAATAAGAAATTTAATCATTTGTTTAAGATATATTTATTATTAAGTTAAAAATGCAAATCTCAGGTGAAAATTGAACTATTTCATTTTTAATTGAAAATTTGTCTTTTTCAGTATAAAATAAACTTCTTTGTTGAAAAATTAAAAATTGAACTATTTGGATAAAAATTAATGTATTTTGTTAAAACTTTTTTTTTGTGAGAAATTTTATTATAAATTTATCTCTTTTGATCGAAATTTCACCTTTTATTTGGTTAAAAGTGACACTTTTTGGTTTAAAATTAATCTTTTTTGGTTAAGGATTCAACTATTTTGTTAAAAATTAATTTCATTGGTTGAAAATTTATTATTTTAGTTCCAAATTTACCTATTTGATCAAAATTATTTTTTTTATTTAGTTAGAAATGCCACTGTTTGGTTGAAAATTAGTCGGTTTTGGTTGAGGATTCAAATATTTTACTCAAAATTAATTTTTTTTGGTTAAAGGTCTTTTATTTTAGTTCAAAATTAATCCCTTTAATTGAAATTTTCACTATTCCATTGAAAATTTGTTTGTTTGGTTGGAAATTAATTTTCTTACTAAAAATTTAACTTTTTAATTTTTGGTTAAAAATATTTTTTTAAATTGAACATTGAACTCTTTGTTAAAAATATTGTTATTATTATGTTAAAAATACAACTTTCAGGTCGAAAATTTAACTTTTTTTCGAATGTTCATTTTCTTATTTCAAATTAATTTTTTAAACTGTAAATTTAACATTTCCTTTTTTTGTTGAAAATTTATCTTTTTTAGTTGAAAATTCATATTATGGTGTGAAAAGTCAATTATTTGGAAGGCATTTTTCTCTTTTCTGACTGAAAAATTTTCTTGGGTGAAAATTCATCTTTTTAGCTGAAAATTTGTATTTTTTGTAAAAAATTCGTTTCAATGCTAGAAAATAAAATTAATCTTTCTGTTGGAAAAATCCTTTTTTGGTTTTATAATTAATCTCTTTCAGTAGAAATTTGATCTCTGTTAACAATTCAAAAATTATTATTGTTTGGTTAAAAATGTAATATTTTTATGAATAAAATTATTTTGTTGAAAAGTCAACTCTTTTATGGAAAATGTAACTTATTAGATAAAAATGCATTTTTTGTTGTTGAAACATTAAGTATAACATTCTTTATTGAAAATTTTTTTTCGTTGAAAATTTATTATTCTTCGAAAAAATTTATCTTTCTGACTTGAAAATTTTACTATTCAGGTGAAAATTTACCATTGTAGCTAGAAAATTCACGTATTTGGTTAGAAATGCTACTTTTTTTGTTGAAGTTTAATCCTTTTTGTTTAAAAATTCGACCATTTGGTTAAAAATTTATCTGCGTAAGTTGAGAATTCAACAAATTGTTTAAAAATTTCACTATTCTGATTAAAATTTATATTTTCTTTTAATTTATCTTTTTTTTTGAAATTCACCTTTTTCCGAAAATTTATTTTTTTGATAAATATGATGTTTTTTTGTTGTTAATTCAAGCTTCTTCTAAAAATATCATCTTTTTGGTTCAAAGTTCAAGTATTATGTAGAAAATTAGTCTCCTTTAATTAAAATTCAACCATTTGATTATAAACGCAAGTGTATAATTAAAATTAGATTTTTGTTTTTTACAAATTCAACTATTCTGGTAAAAAATTTATCCTTTTCGATTAAAAATTCATTTTTTACGTCAGAAATGTCATATTTTTTCTTTAAAATAAATAAATTTAAAATTTTTAAATTTTAATCTAATGTTTTCAAATCTTTTGAAATTTGCTCAAATCCCTGGATATCTTCTGAAAATTTTTTTAAATCTTTGTAAAATCATAAAATCTTCCAAATTATTTGAAATCTTTTAAAAGTAAAGATTAAATGGTTTGTAAGATAAAACCATTTTTAATTCTCTGCTCTAAATAAATATAGCGTACTTTAAAAAAATGGAAAAATTTAATTTTGTCTATAGAAGGAAAATTGGTACACCTATAAAAATGAAAGTTTAATCAGAATTTGAATTTAATGTTTAATCCTATAAATTGTAAGCCGCTTTCAGAATTTCATCTCTCAGAATCCCGAAGCTTCTGTACAAAGCGTACTATTTTTATGACCTTTTTCAAAAAAATTCTTTTTAGATTTATTTCACAAATTAAATCCAGTAAATATTTTTACAAAAAAAAGCTAATAATATTTTACAAAATTTGAAATAATTATTTCGATGCAGTCATATACTGTCATGCAACTAATTTAGAATGAAACTGATTGATGTAAATTTAACAACCCGGAACATACCGTGCACCTATACATTATACAATATATGTCCAGTCGTAAAATGTTAATGTTTGACATGAGGCCGTATTTCACTGCATGTTTGACATTTTGAAACACCATAATTTCTTAAATGTGATATTTTTTATGTGAGAATGCGAAATGAAGTGGTAAATTTTTTATTGTTAAATTCTGGATGTAAAGATTATTTATTGGAAACCCTTGACACGTTTTCGCGTGATCATTTATTCATAGCATTAGGTCTATTAATCCGAATGTTAAAGTAGACCGTAAAAAAGAATATTAAAAATTGTTACGCTATAAAATTTTGTTGATATAAAATTTAGAAAGAAGACTTAAAGAAGACTTTATAAAATCTTTGGAAAATCATTAAAATTTTTGTGTAATCTTTCGAATCTATTCGAAATCTGTAAAAAATATTTTAAATCTTTCTGAAATCTTTGGAGATCTATGGAAACCTTTGTGAAATATTCAAAATATTTTTTAAATATCTGATAATATTTGTAAAATTATCGAAATCTTTATGAAATCTTTGGGCAATCATTGAAATCTATCCGAATTCTTTGCGAAATATTTTTGAGTTATCTGAAAATACTTTAGAAATTATTGAAACCTTTGTGCACTCTTTAAAATCTATTTAACATTTCCATAAAATATTTTAAATCTTTTCGAAATTTTCGCGAAATATTTGAAATATTTTTGAATTATTCGTGAAATCTTTAGAATCTTTGAGAAATCTTTAAAATGTTTATGAAATCTTTGGGAAATCATTGAAATTTTTGTGCAATTTTTTAAATCTATCTAAAATCTGAAATCTTTAGGAAAACTTTAAAATTTTTGTAAAATCTTTCTGAAATTTTTGGAAATCTTTGCAAAATATTTGAAATATCTTTGTGAAATCTCTAAAACTTTATAAAATCTTTGGGAAATCATTAATCTTTGTGCAATTTTTCAAATCTACTCGAAGTCTGTGCGAAATATTTTAAATCTTTCTGAAATCTTTAGAGATCTATGGAAACCTTTGTGAAATATTCGAAATATTTTTCAAATATCTGATAATATTTGTGAAATTATCGAAATCTTTATGAAATCTTTGGAAAATCATTGAAATCTATCCGAATTCTTTGCGGAATATTTTTGAGTTATCTGAAAATACTTTAGAAATTATTGAAACCTTTGTGCACTCTTTAGAATCTATCTTAAATTTCCATGAAATATTTTAAATCTTTCCGAAATTTTCGCGAAATATTTAAAATATTTGTAAATTAACCGTGAAATCTTGAAAATCTTTGGGAAATCTTTAAAATCTTTATGAAATCTTTGGGAAATCATTGAAATTTTTGTGCAATTTTTAAAATCTATCTGAAATCTAAGATCTTTAAAATCTTTATGAAATCTTT
This sequence comes from Amphibolips quercusostensackenii, assembly GCA_032357855.1. Lineage (NCBI taxonomy): Eukaryota > Metazoa > Arthropoda > Insecta > Hymenoptera > Cynipidae > Amphibolips > Amphibolips quercusostensackenii. Next base: position 1,738 of record JAUELO010445296.1, on the reverse strand, counting down.
CTGAAATTTGTAGAAATCTTTGCAAAATATTTGAAATATTTTCAAATATCAGATAATATTTGTGAAATTATTAAAATCTTTGTGAAATCTTTAAAGAATCATTGAAATCTTTGAGCAATCTTTGAAATCTATCTTAAATCTTTGTAAAATATTTTTAATCTCTTCGAAATCTTTGCAAAATATTTGAAATCCTTGTCAATTCTTTGTTAAATCTTGAAAATTTTTGAGAAGTCATTGAAGTCTTTATGAAATCTTTAGGGAATTATTAAAATTTTTGTTCAACTTTTGAAATCTAACTGAAATCTGAAATCTTTGGGAAATCTTTACAATCTTTGTAAAATCTTTCTGAAATTTTTTAAAATCTTTGAAAAATATTTAAAATATTTGTGAAATATCTGATCATATTTATAAAATTATTCAAATCTTTGTGAAACCTTTAAAGAATCATTGAAATCTTCGTGCACTTTTTTTAAATTTATCTAAAAATTTTATAAAATATTTTAAATCTATCCGAAATATTTAAAATCCTTGTAAATTCTTTATGAAATCTTTAACATAGCTGGAAAGTTATCAAAATCTTCATATAATGTTTGGGAAATCTTTAAAACTTTTGTAAAATCTTTCTGAAATTTTCGCAAATCTTTGCGAAATATTAAAAATATTTCTGAAATATCTGATAGCATTTGTAAAATTATTTAAATCTTTGTGAAATCTTTAAAGAATCATTAAAATCTTTGTGCACTCTTTGAAATCTATTTAACATTTTCATAAAATATTTTTAATCTATTCAAAATTTTTGCGAAATATTTGAAATCCTTTGTGAAATCTTTAAAATAGCTGAGAAGTTATTGAAATCTTTATAAAATCTTTGGGAAATCCTTAAAATCTTTGTAAAATCTTTCTGAAATTTATGAAAGTCTTTGCGAAATATTTGAAATATTTTTGAAATATCTGATAACATTTGTAAAATTATTCAAATCTTTGTGAATTCTTTAAAGAATCATTAAAATCTTGGTGCACTCTTTAAAATCTATTTAAAATTTTCATATAATATTTTTAATCTATCCGAAATTTTTGCGAAAATTTGAAATCCTTTGTGAAATCTTTAAAATAGCTGAGAAGTCATTGAAATCTTTATAAAATCTTTGGGAAATCCTTAAAATCTTTGTAAAATCTTGCTGAAATTTATGAAAGTCTTTGCGAAATATTTGAAATATTTTTGAAATATCTGATAATATTTGTAAAATTATTAAAATCTTTGTGAAATCTTTGAGGAATCATTGAAATCTTTGTGCACTCTTTAAAATCTATCTAAAATTTTTGTAAAGTATTTTTAATCGATTCGAAATCTTTGCGAGATATTGGGAATCCTTGTGGATTCTTTGTGAAATCTTTACAATTTTTAAGAAGTCATTGAAATCTTCATGAAATCTTTAGAGAATCATTGAAATTTTTGTGCAATATTTAAAATCTATCTGAAATCTGGAATCTTTGGGAAATCTTTAGTATCTTTGTAAAATCTTTCTGAAATTTTTGGGAATCTTTGCGATATATTTGGAACATTTTTGAAATATCTGATAATATTTGCAAAGTTATCGAAATCTTTATGAAATATTTAAGAAGTCATTAAAATCTTTGTGAATTCTTTAAAATCTTTGAGAAATCATTGAAATCGTAATGAAATGTTTGGAAAATCTTTAAAATCTTTGTAAAATCTTTTTTAAATTTTTGGCAATCT
>JAUELO010445262.1:0-12431 GCA_032357855.1 Amphibolips quercusostensackenii | reverse complement strand
TTTTGTTTTTGGTTGAAAATTGATAGTTTTTAGTTAAAAATTCAGCGATTTCGTTAAAAATTGATGAATTTTATTGTAAGTTCGTCTTTTTTGGTACAAAATTAATCGTTGTAAATAAAAATTGAACTTCTTTGTTAAAAATTCATTTTTTTATTTGAAGAGACATCTCTCTTGCTGAAAATTCAACTCTTTAATATAAAATTGTTTTTTAAAAATTTTTTAACTAAAAATTTCATTATTCTATTTTTGGTTAAAAATTCAACAATTTAGTTGAAAATGTATGTATTTTATTATTATTTCCTTTTTCCTGGTACAAAATTAGTCTTCTTGATTGAAAATTTAACTTCTTTTTTTTTTTAATTTATTTTTTTTTATTTGAAGAGTAAGCTAAGAATTTATGTGTTTAGTTAAAAATTGTTTTTTTTTTTTAAATAATTTTTGTACTGAAAATTTCATTCTTGTGTTTTTGTTTGAAAATTCAACAATTTGGTTAAAAATATTTGTATTTTATTGTAAATTTATCTTTTTTGGCAGAAAATTAATCTTTTTGGTTCAAAATTTAGTTAATACTTAGCTGAAAATTTAACTTTTTTGTAAAAAATTCATTTTATTATTTAAAGAGACATCTTGCTTGCTGAAAATTCAACTGTTATGTTGAAAATTCGTTTTTTTATATATAATTTTTTTAATTGAAAATTTGTTTCCTCTATTTTTGGTTGGAAATTCAACAGTTTGGTTGAAAATTTATGTATTTTATTGTTAATTTATCTTTTTCAGCTGAAAATTAAACTTTTTGATTGAAAATTAAATTACTTGGTTAAAAATTGAACTTTCTTGTTAAAAATTTATTTTGTTATTTAAAGATCCATCTCTTTGGTTGAAAATTAAAATATTTTATTAAAAATTCGTTATTTATTTTTGTATAATTTCTTTATCTGCATATTTAATCATTCTATTTTTGGTTTAAAATTCACCAATTTGGTTAAAAATTTATGTATTTTATTTAAGTTTGTCTTTTTTGGTAGAAAATAACTTTCGCTAATTAATAATTAAATTACTTGGTTGAAAGTTGAAATTTGAAAAAAAAAATTCATTTTATATTTTGAAAAGCCTTTTCTTTGATTAAAAATTCAATTATTTTGTTAAAAGTTCAACTTTTTTGTTAAAAATTCACTTTCTTATTTGAAATTCCATCTCTCTGGTTGAAAATAACTATTTTATTGGAAATTGTTTTTTTTTAAATTAATTTTTTTAACTGAATTTATTCTATTTTTGTTTGAAATAAAGATACAATGTCCTCATTGAAACTGAAAATCTTTAAAGTTTACAAATTTTTTTTTATTTACATTCACTTCTGAAACAAAAATTAAATGTTTGTAATCAATTTAAATACTAATCATATTTAGAAAAAATCAGATTATTTAAAAATTCATGATTCTTCACAATTAAAATTTTAACATTACACTTAAAAGTCAACCCAAAAAAATATTTATGACCGAGAAAACCGGGAAATTCCCATCGCCTAATTCTGACTCATGTGACGGTAAATCAAAATCAAATAAACCGGCCATTTTCGTCCAGCGATTCTGCGCAGTAAAAGCGTTGCTCTGACGTCACACATTCAAGTGAACAGCTGCTGGCTCGACGACTTTTTCACTTTGCTCTAGAAGTCTCTTCCGCACTCTGCACGTGCCATGTGCTTCGAGCATTTTTCGAGTCTAATTTTTTGGACGAAAAGTTTAAACCCTACATTTGAGTTACTTGGGTCCTAAAACTTTACTTTTTACAGTATAATTTTATACATTTTTTATAAACAAATTTTTAAATACTTGTTTTAAAATAATATTTGGAAAATAGTGAGAAAAGCATGCGGTTTCTTGCGCTTCCCTCTTTTTTTTATATTTGTTTAGTAAACAATGATGAGTGCAGATAAGTGCATCCCGGGGATTAGGATAAGTGCTGAGTGATAAACAAAATTTTTATAAAACAGCAAGTATATTTTTGTTTTAAATATTGCATGACTCTTTTCGAAACAGTTAGGAAATTTATGCTCCAAAATTTTCGAATCTTATATTTTTGTTTGATCAAATTTCTAATTAATATATCAGAATTATTACAGAAAAGTTGTTGAACAATTCAACAGTGACAAAATTATTAATTATTTGATTGTTGTTTTATAGAAACGAGAAAAGAAAAAATTATTCTGGCGTTTTTAACAAGAATATTTTTTTAGCTACATTTTTCTTACCAAAAGTGTATTTCTAAATAATTAAATGATTTATGTACATAAAACTGCAGAATCTTCAACGCATTTCAAATTTCCTAATATTTTGTTTCAAAATTTAAACATTTGGTTATAAATTTATCTTTTCAGAATAAAAATTGATCTATTTTGGTTGAATATTGAACTACTGTGGTAGAAAGTTGATCTTATGTGTTGAAAATTGAACTTTTTTTGTTAAAAATTCATTCTTTCGGGGTTAAAAGTCAAATTTTTTCTTTAAAAATCAACTTTTTAGCAAATTTGTCTTTATTGGTTTAAACTTGAACTATTTTTTTTAAAGTTCGTGTTTACGATTGAAAAATCATATTTTTTGTTTGAAAATTCATCTTCAACTAAAAATATATTCTAATAGAAAATTTAACTGTTTTAATAAAAATACGTTTTTTTTGTGAAGAATTAGATTTTTAAGAGAAAATTGAACTATTCCATTTTTCGTTGAAAATTTATTTTCTTCCTCTTTTTTCAATTGTTTTTTTTTGTCTCTAATGAGCTGAAAACATTTTTTGCTTAGAAATTCAACTATTTGTTTGAAAACTTATGTACTTTGTGGAAAATTCGTCTTTTTTACAGAAAATTAATCTTTATGGTTGAAAATTAATTTCTTTTTTAATACAAAATTCAACAATATTGTTGAAAGTACACTATTTTGTTAAAAAGTCGATTTTTTAATAGAAAATTATCTTCTTTTTTGAAACTTAATCTTTTTATATAAAATTTTTTCTTGTCGGTTGAAATTCCAAGTACATTCAGTTAAATATTTATCATTTTTAGTTGGAAATTCATCTGTTAGATTGGAAATAAAATTACTTGATTAAAAGTTAAACTTTTTAGTTGAAAATTCATCTTTTTGGTAGAAAATTAATCTTTTTGGTCAAGAATTCAATTATTTTATTTAAATATTCATCATCTTAGTTGAAAATTGATTTTTCTTGTTTGAAATTCAACTCTTCTAGTCAAAGATTTACAATTTTAGTTGAAATCTAATAACTTTGCTTAAAAATATAACAATTTAAAAAAATTTTTTTTTGTTGTATAATTTTTTTAACTGAAATTTTTACTTATTCTACTCGAATATTGAAAATTATCTTCTTCTTTGAAAGCTAATCTTCTTGTCTAAAAATTCTTCTTATCGGTTAAAAATTCAAGTATTCGAGTTTTAAATATTTATCATTTTAGTTGAAAATTCATCTATCAGGTTGTAAATAAAATTACTTGGTTAAAAGTTGAACTCTTGTTAAAAATAATAACTTTTTTTTTGAAGATTCATAATTGTAATTGAAAATTCATTTTTTGGGTTGAAAAGTGAGCTATTTGATTGAAAAATTGTTTTTTATTTGGATAAAAAGAGATTTTTTCCGAAATTTTAACTATTTTGTTGATAATTTGTTTCCTTTTTGGTTAAATTTTTTTTTGCAACTGCAAAAACTATTATACCAGTTCAATATTCCATACTTCTTGGTTGAAAATTCATCCAAGTCCAGTCTAAAGTTGATTTTTTTTAGTTCAAAATTCAACTATTTGGTTGAAAAATTGTCTCCTTTGATTGAAAATTCAACTATTTTCTTGAAAAATTCATGTTTTTTTTTTAATTATATTTTTTGGCAGAAAATTAATCTTGTTGTTTGAAAATTCATCTTTGTGATGGAAAATTTAAGTATGTCAGTTAAATATTCATAAATTCAGTTGAAAATTTATCTTTTTGGTTTAAAATTAAACTATTATAACTGATTTTTTTAATTGAATGTTTAACTTTTTCATTTTTGTTGACAAATTGATATATTTTGGTGGAAAATTCAAGTATTTGTTTTCAGATTCAGTTATTTTAAAAATTTTTCGCTCTGCTGCCTTAAATTATGTTTAGAAAGAACGTGATAAATTAAAATAAATGTTTTATTTGCAGCAAATATAAATATTTTACTTTTATTTGACCGGGAAAATTGAAAAACTTGACCGGGAATTTGGAATCGTCCGCCGAATCGCCAGCCTGTAAAAAATCATATTTTTGGTTAAAAATTCAACTATTTTGTTGATAACTCGTCTTTTTGACTGAAAAATCTTTTTTGTTTATAAAATGAATTTTTATTAGTTGAACATTCATCTTTTCCGTATTAAAAGTCCAATGATTCCTATTTGGTTAAAAATTCATTTTTTTTGGGTTTAAAAATGAACTATTTTGGTTGAAAATCAAACTATTTAGTTGATAATTCATCTTTTTAGTTTTTAATTGAACTATTTTGGTTGAAAATTCAACTGTTTGGTTGATAATTCGTATTTTTATGTTTAAAATTGAATTATTGGGGTTGAAAATCCGTCTTTTTTGGTTTAAAATTAGACTATTTTGGTTGAAAAATTAAACTATTTAGTCGATAATTTATCTTTTTAGTTTTAAAATTGAACTATTTTGGTTGAAAATTCAACTATTTGGTTAAAAATTCGTCTTTTTGTGTTTTAGAATCAACCATTTTTGTTGAAAATCAAACTATTTAGTTCATAATTTGTCTTTTTAGTTTTAAAATTTAACTATTTTGGTTGAAAATTCATATTTTTTGGTTGAGCATTCAACTATTCAGTTGAATATTCGTCTTTTTGGATTTAAAATTTAACTATTTTTGTTGAAAATGTAACTATTTGATTGAAATTTTTTTTTTGGGTTTAAAATTGGACTATTTTGGTTGAAAATTCAACTATTTGGTTAATAATTCGTCTTTTTGGGTTTTAAAATCAACCATTTTTGTTGAAAATCAAACTATTTAGTTCACAATTTGTCTTTTTAGTTTTAAAATTTAACTATTTTGGTTGAAAATTCATATTTTTTGGTTGAATATTTGTCTTTTTGGGTTTAAAGTTTAATTATTTTGGTTGAAATTGTGTCTTTTTGAGCATAAAAATCAACTATTTTGTTTGAAAATTCAACTTTTGATGATTCGTATTTTTGTGTTTAAGATTGAATGATTTTGGTTTAAATTTCGTCTTTCTGAATTTGAAATTTAACTGTCGTGGTTGAAAATTCAACTATTTCGTTGATAATTCGTCTTTTAAAATTTAACTATTTTGGTTAAAAATTCGTCTTTTTGGGTTTAAAAATGAACTATTTTTATTTTAAGTTGAACTATTTTGGTTGAAAATTCAACTGTTTGGTTTATAATTCGTCTTTGTGGGTTTAAAATGTATCTATTTTGGTTGAGAATTTAACTATTTGGTTGATAATTTGTTTTTTTGGTTTGAAAATTGAATTATTTTTGTTGAAAATTTGTCTTTTTTGATTAAAAATTTAATTATTTTGGTTGACAATTTTGACAATTTGGTTGACAAACAATTGACAATTTGGTTGAAAATTAGTTTAAAATTCGGTTTACTATTTTACTATTTTGGTTGAAAATTCGTCTTTTTGAGCTTAAAATGAACTATTTTTATTGAAAATTCAACTATTTGGTTGATAATTCGTATTTTTGTATTTAAAATTAAATTATATTGGTTGAAAATTTAGCTATTACTATCGTGATTGAAAATTCAACTATTTGGTTGATTATTCTTTTTGTATTTAAAATTTAACTATTTTTCTTTTAAATTAAAATATTTGATTGATTAGTCTTTTTGTGTTTAAAATTTAATAACTATTTTGGTCGAAAATTAGTCTTTTTGGAATTAAGATTTAACTATCGTGGTTGAAAACTCAACTATTTGATTGATAGTTCGTCTTTTTAGGTTTAAAATTAAAACTCTTCTTTTTGGGATTAAAGTTGAACTATTTTGGTGGAAAAGTCAACTATTTGATTGATAATTAGTCTATTCGGGTTAAAATTTAACTATTTTGGTTGAAAATTTGTCTTTTTGGGTTTAAAATTTAACTATTTTGGTTGAAAATTCGTCTATTTGGGTTTGAAATTTAACTATTTTGGTTGAAAATTTAGCTATCACTATCGTGGTTGAAAATTTAACTATTTGGTTGATAATTCGTCTTTTTGTATTTAAAATTTAACAATCGTTGTTGAAAATTCAACTATTTGATTGATAAGTAGTCTTTTTGGGTTTAAAATTTAACTATTTTGGTTGAAAATTAGTCTTTTTGGATTTAAAAATGAACTATTTTGGTTTTAAATTGAACTATTTTGGTTAAAAATGCAACTATTTGGTTTATAATTCGTCTTCTGGGTTTAAAATTTCACTATTTTGGTTGAAAATTCAACTATTTTGTTGATAATTCGTCTTTTTGTGTTTAAAATTGAACTATTTTTGTTGAAAATTCGTCTTTGTTTATTTAAAATTTAACTATCGTGGTTGAAAATTCAACTATTTGATTGAAGATTAGTCTTTTCGGGTTTAAAATTTACCAACTATTTTTGGTGGAAATTCGTCTTTTTGGATTTACAATTGAACTATTTTTGTTAAAAATTCAACTATTTGGTTTATAATTAGTCTTTTTGGGTTTAATATTTAACTATCTTGTTGAAAATTTCTCTTTCTGGATTTAAAATTTAACTATTTTTGTTGAAAATCCAACTATTTGGTTGATAATTCGTCTTTTTGGGTTTAAAATTTAACTATTTTGGTTGAAAATTCAACTATATTGTTGATAATTTGTCTTTTTGTCTTTAAAATCATTTTTTTGTTTGTTTGAAAATTGATCTTTCTTGGTTGAACATAACTCTTTTCCTTATTAAAAGTCAAATTTTTCTTTAACCATATAAATTTTCATCCTGAAAAGTTATCTCTTGTTGAAAATTCACATTTTTGGTTGAAAACTCAACTATTAGGTTGATATTTCATCTTTTTGGGCTTAAAAATAAAATAATTTGGTTAAAAATATTTTCCTGATTACATGTCAAATATTTTTCTAATCACATAAAACCATAGAATTGTAAATTTATTCTATTTTTTTTTAACATGAAATTGTGAGAAAGATAATTTTGTTTGAAAATTCAACTATTTGGTTCAAAATACATTTTTTTTGCTTGAATGTTCAATTATTTTTTTGTAAATGCAACTGTTTGGTTAAAAGTTAATTTTTTGTTTGTTTTAAAATTTAACTACTTAATTGAAAATTTATCTTTTTTGGTTGAAACTGAATTTTTTTGTTGAAAATTATTTTTTTATTTTAAAATTCAACTATTTGGTTGGAAGTTTATCTTTCTTGGTTGAAAATTAACTTTTTTGTTGAAAATTTACTCTTTTGGTAGAAAATTAAACTAATTCGTTAAAAATTCGTCTTTTTGGTTTAAAATTTTTAATATTTTGGTAGAAAATTAACCTTTTGGTTGAAAATTTAACTTTTTTGTTAAAAAAAACGTCTTTTTGGTAGAAAGTTAAACTTTTTTGTGGAACATTCGTCTGATTGGATAGAAAATTCGTCCTTTTGCATTGAAAATTCAACTTTTTTGTTAAAAGATTATCTTTTTTATAGAAAATGCATCCATTTAGATCGAATATTCATAGTTTTTTTTACAGAAATGTCAACTGTTTTGGTTGAAATTTTTATTTTTTTTTATTTTGAAGAAATAAGGAATTATAAGGCAAATTTTATGAATAAATTTAATAAGCTGTAATTTTTCATACCGAAAGTATGCTTTAAATAATTTACTTTTTAGTGATTACTTAAAACTATAGAATCGTGAATTTATTTTAAAAAAAATTAATTATGACAAACAACAGCTTGTTGAAAATGCGACTATTTGTTTGAAAATTCATCTCTCTTGATCAAAAATTGAACTTTTTTGTTGAAAATTATTCTTTGGCATGAAATTCGAAAGTTTTTAGTAGAAAATTAACTTTCTTGGTGAAAATATATATTTTTGGGTTGAAAATTCAACTTTTAACAAGAATATTTTTCAAACTATACATTTTTGTTACCGAAAGTATGCTTCTAAAGAATTTATTAATTAAATTCAACCATAGAATCTTAAATTTATTTTAAATTTTTTGATAAGAAATGATTGCAAATATTATTTTGTATGAAAATTGGATTGAAAATTCACCTCTGTGGTTTAAAATTGTTATATTTGGTTCAAAATTCAACTATTTTGTTGAAAAGTCATCTTTCTTGGTTGAAATTTAACTTTTTTATGTAACTCCATACTTTCGGGATTAAAATTGAAGTGTTATCTTAAAAAATCGTCTTTTTAGCTTAAAAATTCTACTAGTTTGTTGTTGAAATTACTTTTTGGATAGGAAATTCGTCTTTTGGATTGTTAATTCAACTATTTGGTTGAAAATGCAACTGTTTGCTTGAAAATGAAACTGTTTGGTTGAAAATTTATCTTTATTGGTTAAAAATTAACTTTTTGCACAAAATTAATCTTTTTAGGATTAAAAGTTAAATTTTTTCTAAAACATAGGATTTTTTACCTTCAACAGTCAAATCTTTGGTTAAAAATTCTGCTCTTTTGTTTAGATTGTCAGTTCGTATTTTTGGTAGAATTCATCTTTTCTGGTTGATAAATTTTGATTAAAAAAATTAAAAATTATAAGGCACTTTGTAGCAAGTACATTTTATAAACTTTAATTTTTTCATACCGAAATTATGCTCCTAAATAGTTTACTGTTTACATAAAACTAAAAAATCGTGAATTTATTGATTTTTTTAAATCTGTTATGACAAACAAAAGTTTGTTTAAAAATTGGACTATGTGGTTTAAAATTAGTCTTTTTTGGTAGAAAATTTTAATATTTTATTAGAAAATTAACTTTTTTTTGAAATGTATATTTACGAGTTAAAAATTCAATTTGTAACAAGAATATTTTTTAAGCTCTAAAATTTTCTCGCCGAAAGTATGTTTCTAAACTATAGAATCTAATATATGTTTTTTATTTTCTAATAAGAAATTATGACAATCACCTGGAAATGACAGTGAATTTTTTTTTTTAATAATTAGTTGACTTTTTTTTAATTATGATATCTTTTAGTTTATATTTCGCAATTCGAAAATGTTTTACTTTAAAAATTTTCCACCAGAAAATATCAATTTTCATATAAAAAAGACGAGTTTACAACTAAATAAAATCAATTTTCTATGAAAAAAGATGAATTTTCCGCATAATACATAGATTTTTAACCAAATAGTTAAATATTTAAACAAGAAGATTAATTTTGTACCAGAGAAGACGAATTTTCAAGACAATTCATTTATTTTGAACCAAACACTTGAATTTTCAATCAAAAAGATTAATTTTTAATACAGAAAATAAATTCTCTACTAAAAAGGTTAATTTTGTACCAAACAGATGAATTTTCAACCCGAGAATATGAATTTTACACAAAAAATGTAATTTACAACTAATCAGTTGACTTTTTAACAAAATGGTTACATTTTCATTGTAAAAAATTAATTTTTAACAAAAAGTCCAATTTTGAACTGTTATGAATCTTTAACCAAGAAAGTGAATGTGTGAAAAAGTAGTTAAATTTTGAACCTAAAGAGATTTGACATATCGTCCCAAACAAATTTTAATTCAAAATAAAAAACAGTTGGACTAACACAACAAAGACGATTTTTTAACAAAATATATAAAAATTCAACCAAATAATTCAATTTTCCATCAAATTGTTGAATTTTCTACAAAACAGTTAAAATTCCAACTCGAAAATGTGAATTATCGCCAAAAAAGTTAATTTTTAACTTAAACCTATTTATTTTTGACTAGACAGTTTTATTTGTAACCAAGAAAGATAACATTTTTACAGATAAAACATTAATTTTAAAACCAAAAAGATTAATTTTTAACAACATAATTGCATTTTTAATCAAGTACAAATTTGTTAGCCAGGAAAAAAAAATTCAATCAAATTGTTGAATATCAAACCACAAAGATGAACTTTCAACAAAATAGTTAAATCCTTAAAAAAAAAAATTAATTTTCAAACAAATAGTTCCATTTTGCACCAAAAAGTGATCATTTAACCAATCAGTTGAATTTTCAGTTAAAATGATTTAAGAAGAAAGTAATTTTTAACTAAAATATTTTAATTAAAAAAAAATAGTTTCATTTTTAACCAAAAAAACTTTTTCTACAAAAAAAGACGATTTTTCAAAAAATACATATATTTTTAACCAACTAGTTGAATTTTCAACCAAGAAGGTTAATTTTCTACCACGAAATATGAATTTTTGAACAAAATACATACATTTTCAACGAAATAGTGGAATTTTCTACTGATAAATTTAATTTTTAATAATATATAATTTTTCAAGAAATTACCTAAATTTGCAATCAAATATGAACAATGGATGCGATGTTGGTCCAAATTGTATTTGATTAATTTTTAGTTCACATTATTTTCGTTTTTAAAAATTTGTAAATTAAATAGTTCAAAAATTCACTTATTCAATTTTCAATTTTTGAGAAACGGAAATGAAAACCAAGGCCTGAATTTCAAACCAAGTACTTAAAAGTAATTGAAATTGTAGAATTTTGATGTATGAATAATAATTTAACACTTGTAATTTGTAAAACAATTCGAATAATTTTTAGACATTTAGATGTTTTGAGAAGATTTAAAATTAATTTAAAACTTGAAATGATTTCAAATGATTTAAACCAAGTGTGTATTCTGACAAAATCTGGCTATTCGTACCGAAATTTTAGTGCCAATAGCCATGGCCTAATTTAAAACAAAATGTAGATTTTTGCAGATTCTGACCAAAAATTGAGAAGCTTTTTAAGAATTGTGAAAGGCTTTAAAAGAATAAAAACATTTTCTTAAGATTGCTAGGAAAATTGAAAATGATTTTTTATTTCGAAAAATGATTTTTAAAGTTATAATTTTGTATAATTTTCTAAACATTTTAGGAAAAATTCGAATCATCTTAAAAGATATTAAGAAGTTATGGAAATATTTAAAAATTATTTATAATTTGGAAAAATTTGAAACAACATGCAGATTTTTCAATGTTTTGAAATAAAATGTTGAAGATTTTTGAGGATTTCTAAACTATTCAAAATAAAAATAATTTACCTTCTAATTTAAAAAGTGTTCACTTGAAAAAAATGTAATCGTTCAAGTTTTAATGTTTCTAACTTAAAATTGGTTAAAGTACTATAATTTAAAAAAATGTTAAATTCATTGACTGATTCTTTGATTTGAAATATTAAAAATGATAACATGGATTTATATTTTTGGAACTGAATCTGAATCTTTGCACTCTAGAATTTATAAAAGTTAAAAATTCTAAATTGTTCAGTTTAAATGTATTTAATTTAAAATTGTTAAAATTCATACTGTTAGTATTTTCCATTTTCTACGTGTAAGTTATTGAGCATTTGAGTACAACATTTTTGAATTAAAAAACCTTTGAACTTCAATTTAAAAAGTTTAAAATTTAAGAGTTCCACTTTGAGTGCTTTGATTTTCAGTTCATTTTTATGAAGCAAATGGGAAAATGGTTAGCTTTAGAGTTCGAATCTTTTAATTTCATTGACCGTGAAAAATATTTGCTAACCGGGAAAAACCCGCGAAATGACCGGGAATTTATTTCTTCGATTAAAACAGCCACCCTGTAAAAGAGTTGTCCAGCTTTGCACAAAAAATCACTTTTGTGTTGTAAAATTGCATGGTGCCACTGTCCTACACAATTTTTCAGTGCCGAAAAGAAATTGACCTTCTGCTTGTTTGTTTTCTTTGATTCCTTTGATTTATACTCATAAGTACAATTGGGCATTAGGCAGTAATTACCGCCCATTTTTATTTAAGTTTTGTTTACAACATTTTTTAAAATAAATAAATATTACACGCCACGAATGCATTTCTATGGGAAAGCCTCATAAATTAATTTCTGACAATTGAGTGACGATCGACGCGCCGCTAGTTCCCTACTCCCCCGCTGTGGACAAACCAGGCCAGAATGTAAAAAATTTTTACTTGCTATCTTATTAGGTATTGTTGGATCGAGAATTTAGATGGCTACAATGATAAAGATTTTAAAAAATGTGTTCTTTTCTTTCTTCAAACATTATAATCACTTCACTGTTTTTCTAATAATTTAAGAAACAAAGCACCGTATTTTAAAATCATCAGTAATATTTTGTTGCCAACTAAATTCTTGATTCAACCATACTTACAAGGAAGGTTATCGAAGTGTCCGCCTCCGATTTGAATGAAACTTTGCTATGTTGTAGAGCACAAAAAAATATGAGACACGTAATTTTTTTTCTG
>JAUELO010445237.1:0-13774 GCA_032357855.1 Amphibolips quercusostensackenii | reverse complement strand
CGCATATGGGCGGCGAGCCAAACACCTTCCGCCCTACGAGAGACGCGAGCCAAACACCTTCGTCTCTTCGTATTTTGTTTTGAAGAATAAGAAAATTCCTCGTTAGAAATATTTAAATGGCCCTGAAAAGGGCTGATTTTTTCTAAACTGATCCTAAATCAATCGAATCATCTAATCAATAATCTCTCAATGTCTCACGAATCCAATTCAATGCTGTGTCATCAGCAATCAAAATTAATCGAGCGTAAACCTTCCCATATTTATAGGTACGGCTCGCGCTTGTTGCGCAAAGAGAGGATAGAGTTGCTGCGTAGTGGCTGCTGCGCGAGAAGTGTGAATATCGAAAGGACGGTTGGCTAGTCACGAAAAACAGGGATGAAGAAGCGTTGGTTGGTTGATGCCAGCCCTATGCGACTTTAAAAAAGATGGCCGGTCCTTATTGATTTGAGTTTCTGTCGCCAATTTCCTCCGCGCGGTGGCGCTTCTCGCACGCGGTCCTATTTAAACATGAATCCTAATGGAAAAAATATTTTGAATTGTTTTATTGAATCATTTAGGAAGTTTGAAGACGATTAAGGTACCAAAAAAAATTTTTTTGGTTTGCATATGTTGTGTTTAATATAATTAAATACATTGTGTGAATAATATAATACATCATTTTATTAACATAATTGAATTTAGTATTATCCTATTACTTTGCTTAGCTTTACCGCTTTTTTGAAGCGAGAAAACATATTATCATTTGTATAGTATAGTTAGATAAAATCAAGTATCACACATCTTTATTGCTGCTTTTGTGCAAAGAATAACATTATTTTTTCCTGGAAAATATTCTACTCTAGAATTCACCTAGCAGTTCAAAAGTTTTTTAGAATTTAATTTAGAATTTGAAAATCATATTCAAAGAAAAAAAGTATTATAATAGTAGAACCTCCAACTATGAACTAATACTTTTTCATCCTTAAAATTAACTTGTCCGTCAATTAAAGATGGAAAAACACATAACAATTTATATATTTTTTATTAAAAAAATAATCTATGTATTTTTTACATTGTCATGATTCAGGTGGAATGTCTTAGGTTTATGTGATATTAGACCTATTCAGTTTTAGTTATTTCTCGACGTTTTGAGACCCCTTAGGTCAGCAAAAATGGTTTTTACGAACATGTCTGTCTGTCGATCTGTCTGTAGTCTAAGGACGCTATAACTTTCGAAGGCATTTTCTGATTGAAGTTTTCTTTTGCGCACAGGTTCATAGTCTGAAAACGCAGGTCAAGTTCGTTAGCCAGCCTTCTACTGTCGATATTTATGGTTTTAGACATGAAAAATAAAACTGAAAAACATAATAATTCGATTTCACCACAAAACTACGCAAGAAAATGTGAAAAGACAAAAAACCAAAATTATTTATTTTTTTAAGTGATACAAAATAGCTCAGAACTATTTTTAAATTAAAACAATAGATTTTATTTCAAACATAGGAAATGCTATAAAAAATTGAAAATTCAAATTAACAGCCAAGCAGCATAAAAGACGATAAAATAGGCAGAAGAAAAATTTTTTGGCTTAAATAAACATACAAAGCTGCTTATTATTATTTTTCAATAGCACCCATATTTAACGGAAAATTTAAATTTGTACATTTTCATAATTTATATAGAATGTCTCAGATTTATATTATCTTGGACCTACCTAGTCTTCGCCATTTCTTGACGTTTTGAGACCTCCTGAGTCAGAAAAAATGGTTTTTACGAACATGTCCGTCAAACTTGCGAACTGAGCGCGTTCTTGACCTTTCTCTTCCAGACAATATCTTTGGGAATGAAATTTTTTTCGCGAACAAAATGGACAGTTGCTACAATAAAATCTTTTCTGCTCATTGCTTTTTTATATTCGGCAACTCAACTTTAAGGAACTTTGAAAAAATAAAGTTTTCGCCGTTAGCAGAAGTAGAATGACAGCCGGATTGATAGTTTGGAGCTATGCACTTAACCATTTTAATTCTTATTGATCAACTCAATTTTTCAGTTCTTGTGACTCTAATCCATCGCTCTTGATTTTTGCAGTTTTGTGAAAAAATTTAGGCCCATCATATAAGTTGATAATAAATAGTATTAGTTTCAAAACAATTTTTAAATTAAACTACATGTTGAAGTCGGGCCACGTGCAAAAAGCGCCGCCATGCGGCAGAAATTCGCGATAGGAGCTCAAAGCAGAAAATCAATTATGGGTCGGTATCGTGGGGCTCGCGAGGTGTACCATGAATCCTGCGATCGTCCTGCTTACACTCCTGAATAGCTACTGTTGAGTTATAATTATAAAAGAAAGTAAGATAATAAAATGCTTGATAATAATACTAGCTTCATATTTATTTTGTATATAATGTTTGGATGTAAGTCATATTTTCTAAAATTATTCAAAACGTCGCGGGAAAGAAAAATTTAAGTATCCGTCAAAATCTGTCAGCACGATGACAGGCGACATTAGTTAAAAATTCAACTACTTGGCTAAAAGTGGAAATAGTTTGTAAAAAATTCATACTTGTTCAAGATTCGCATCTTTGGTTTTAGATTTGACTTCATTATTGAAAATTGTTTATTTTCTTGTTCGTTCACGTCAAAAATTATTTTCTTTATCTGAAAATTCAACTTCTTTGCTGAAAGTTGAACTAGTTCGTTAAACATTTATATTTTTGTAAGGTTAACATTTTTGGTTTGAAATTAAACTCATTTGTTGAAAATTTGCCTTTTTTTGTTCAAACTATGTTTTTTACCTGATAATTAGAATATTTTATTTTTGGTTAGAAAACTTCCTTTATAAGTTGAAAATTCAACTATTTAGTAGAAAACTTATATATTTTGTTGAAAATTCGTCCTTATGTATGTAAAGTGTTTCATGTTGCATTTAATATGATATTAACATTAATTTCATCTGAAAGAATCTATCAACCCATTATGATCGTGGGGGACAGCTGGTCAAAAATAGCCTTATACTGATGAAATATACACATGATTGACACTTTCTGACACTATGAAAAGTATGGCAGCAAGAATTCTTTGGCAAGATATTTTAACTAAATTCCGCAAAAAAATCAAGCCTGTTTATTTAAAAATAATCTGTAATAATGAATTTTTAAGTTTCAAAAGAAATGCTATGGCTTAAAAGTTAGACAACAAAAAGTTTAAACTTTGTTGTCAAATAACAAATTTTTGTTCACTCGGAGTAAAATATCCGGAATCACTTGTCATACCTGAAAGACTTATAGTCATTTCTTAAGAAAACATTTCAGAACCATTTTTATGCTAAAAATTTTGTGTTGCAAAAGCTTGAACTCTTTTGTCTTAAAAAAAGCGCAGTTGAATCTCCTTCAGAATTATATACTTTAAGAATTCAAATTTAAAATATGATTAGAAAAATTTCAGAGGAAAAAGAATTTCATCAAAACAACTTTCTTCAGAACAACCGTATTTGCAACTTATGTTATACCAACGTACGATTGTGTACGTAGAAGATACCTATAATCCTCTATTTCTTCTTGCAGAATCAAGTTCACAGTCCAAATATTTCCCTAATTATGCCGGGTCTCCTCCATCTACCGAGCTTACGCTTCGTGTCAGGTCCAGGTCTCCTTCTGCCAGGCCTCATTCTTTTGCTGGGTCTCCACCATCTGTCGAGTTATCTCTACGTGTCAGGCCCAGGTCTCCACCTCTCAAATTGACTTTTCCTCGCGTACTTGGATTTAAGTTTGAAGAACTTCCATTTATTAGACTTGTTTCCCAGATCAATCCGAACCGCATATTCGAACTTCGAAGATATGTTTTTCCTCCCAATATACCAATTAAATTGAGAAACCCTAAAAATGCCTTGAGGCCTATGCCAATTGAAGAACAAATTGTGTTATCAACGTCGAATGGTGACGTCTATGCGATATTGGACAAATTGTTATCAAGTGGACAAACAGTTCTTCGTGGAATATATAAACCTGCTTCTCCTCGGTCCAAACGGGTAAAGGTGAACATGGAAAGCTGTGAAGTGAAAGAATTGACTTTACAAGAAGCCGCAGAATGCCCACTAAGCAACCATTACCCAATCCTTAGGTCTTTTAGAGTATTTTGTGTAAGCCACAACTATTTCCAGCGCTAAAAAAAAAAATACGCGTACGTTTGTCAGATCTGGCGATGTGCCCTTAGTCTTCATGCTCACCCCGCGCTTACAAGCGTAATGGTAAAATCTTTAGCTTTAAAACATTATTTCATTAAAAAATGAATAAATGATGGATTTTGTCGAAAAAGGTATTATCTACCACTATGCTGTTTTCAATTTTTATATTTAATTTTGGTAGGGTTAAAATCGTTAAAACAATGTTTTTTTAAAAACATTTTCAAAAGAAATAACTATAATTGATGATTATTTACCAGATATCTGATTTTGATGCGACAGCTTAAGATGCCACTTTAAATTAAAAACATTTATGAAAATTTTATTTAAAAAAATTAAAACTTACAAAAAAAATATAATCTCAAATAAAAAACATTGCTTTTTGAAAAAAAAATTTAAAAATTAAAAGGATACTTGTTTTAACAATGTTTTTTACAATTAAATCTTTTCTTACTATCAGTCCTTGTCAAGGTTTAAAAAATAGTTAAATATTAATAAGTAATGTCTTATTTTTCCGAAAGACATATTCTCTACAGCTTCACCGTTTTTAATTTCAAAAGTGATTTTTTGATAACTGGAATCTTCAAAACAATTTGTTTTTGAAGAAACTATTTTTCAAACTAATGACAATATTTAAATATTATTTACTTCTTTAAAAAATTAGGAACAATGAAGTTGTAGAAAATGTTTTTTTCGAAAGAAAGGTATAATTTATTTTTTTTTTTTTAATTTGTAAGAAGCGTTAAAAAGAAAAAGATGAATTGCATAAAAAATGGTTAAGAAAATTATTTTTGTGTAATCTTTTACTTTTTTCCATAAAAAATAATGGTTTTATTTCATAAGACAAAAGTTATGATTGTTATAATTCCAATTCATAAAATCATAAAAAATATTCTTGCTAGGAACCTAATTTTTTGGCACGACCATTACCTTGATTGAAAATTTTCAAGATGAAAAGTGTGTAAAGTTATATACAATACGCATAAATTATTAGGCGTTTCACTTACAAATTAATAAATCAAAATCATTTAAAATACAATTTTAAAAGATTTTGATTAAAAAGAAATAGACGTCACTCTTCTCTTCGGGTAAATGCACCTACAGAGACTCTTCTTTGTGTCAGGTCCAGGTCTCCTCCTGCCAGACTAAATTTTTCTTTAAATGCTCGAATTTTTTTTATTTAAATCAATTTATTTTGCACGTCAATAAATAAACTGTATATAATATGCGAAATTTGCTATATTATGTTCAACTCTATTATATTTAATCCCTGTGTTAATAATTTCTGTACCACGAACCGAGATCGCTTATTCATACATGGCCGAATAAAGTAAAATTGTTATTCTTTATCAATATTTTATTTTAGTTAACCTACGAAGTGTATACAAACAATTTTTTATATTATTAAATAACTTTTTCTTTAACATACCTTTTTACAAACATGCGTCTTATCAATAAACAAATAATTTTTAACCAAACAGTTTCACTAACAAGATGAAAAAACAAGTTAGTTTGAAAACAGTTGAATTTTTAAATAAAGTTTCTTTTTGACCAAAAAAGCTGGATTTAACAGAATATTCACATTTTTCCATAAAAATTAAATTATTGACAAAACCACTGATTTTTTTTATGAAATAGCTAAATATTTGACTAAATGGTCACGTTTTTGAACAAAGAAGAATTTATTTTTATTATAAATAATTGTATTTTAAACCAAACAGGTGAATTTTTTAATTCACAACGAAGAAGTTCTTAGATAAAGGTTCACTTTTCAACGAAAGAGTTTATTTGATGACAAAAACTAATTTTTTTAAAAATAGTTAAATGCTCGACCGAACAAATAAGTTTCTATTAAGAAATATTAATTTTAAACCGAATAGTTGAATTTTGAACACAGAAAGATATTTTTAAACTGAATCTTTAGATATTCTATAATATTTAAACATCATTTTTTAATATAATTTTCCACCTAAATAGTAGAAGTTTCAACGAAAAGAGATGAATTTCGAACTAAAAGTATAACAGTAAATTTTCAAATCAGAAATATTTGGTTTACCTTATTGAGTTTAATTAATTCAGTTTGTATTTAAATGAAAAAACTAGAAACGTAGGTAAAAGGGTAAGGTTTTCGAAAAAAAAAGAAAGAATATGATAGTTAATATTTTAATAAAAAAAGATAAAATTTAAAAAAAATAAATAAATTTTAGAACTAGAAAGACGAATTCCTAACAAATTGAGATTTTTGAGTCACAAACGAAAAAAAAGTCTATATAAGTTGTTGAACCCTCAAATTAAAAGACAAATTTTCTGCACAACAATTAAATTTTTAACCAGAAAATATGAATTTTCAGCAAAAAAAAATTGTTTTTAACCAGATAGTTGAATTTTTAACCAAATACACGAATTTCAAACTAAAAATATGAATTTTTAACAGCAATGTGATTTTTCAACAAATTGGTGTAACCAAAATTTCCAAACAAAATAGTTGAATACTTGAGCAAAGAAGATTAATTTTCAACCAAGAAGATGGAATTTTCTGCACACCAGTTCCAATTTTAACTAAAAAAAAATGAGTTTTCAACTTAAATGATGAATCTTAAACCAAAACAATATAAATTTTTCACAAAATAGTTTAAATTTCAACCAGTTAGTGGAATCTTTAATTAACAAAGATGAATATTAAAGAAAAAATGTAAAAGTTAATACCCTTACAAAAAAAAAATTTTATTTGATATTGAAACAGTTAAATGTAGAATTTTCAACAGAATAGTTGAATCCTGAACTAAATCAGATAATTAATGTATTTTAATAAAGATTTATTTTTTGGTTGAGGAAATGAATCTTGTTTTAAAAAAATTAATTTTTTTGGTTAAGAATTCAACTATTTTGATACAAATCCTTTTTTTATGTTTAAATCAACGGGTTAACAATTTTGTTTTTCAAAAAAACCTCAGCTTAAAACTGTCTTCTAAAAAATTTTTATTTTTGGCTCGAGAATTCGTCTGATTTTAGTTAAATTTTAATCTCTTTGCTTCCTCACAGAGAAAGATTTGTAATGGTAGCACTTTCGAAAATTTTGAAATCGATTAAATTAAACATTCCTTAAATTTAAAAGTGTCTAATACAATGTTTTAAGCGATTGGCCGTGTTTATGTATGTATGTGTTAGGATGTTGTTTGCGTGAATGTGGAACAAATTCACTGCATTTTTTTGTAGCACTTCATAATATTTTAAATATCAGTTTCTTATAGTCAAACTTTTTTCATTACCCTAATTCATTACTTAAAATAACTTACAATACAAGCCGATTGAAGTCTAAAAACGTTTATCATTTCGTGAATGTTGCAGAGTAAAAAAAAAGACAAAAATAAATGTCATATCTTAATGTAAGCTTCCAACCAAAACAAAAAAAAATGAATTTTCTATCAACAGGATTAATGTTGTGCTAAAAAAGATGAAATTTCGAAGAAATACATTGAATTTCAACAAAATTGTTAAATTTTGAAGCAAATGAGACCGATCATCTACAAAACTCATTCTTCTTTTCCAGCAAATTTACCTACAAAGACTCTTCTTCGTGTCAGGTCCAGGTCTCCTCTTGCCAGACTGAATTTTTCTTTCAATGCTGGAATTTTTTTATTTCAATAAATTTATTCTGCATTTTTAACCAAAAATATGAATTTTGTACAAAAATGTAGAATTTTTAAACTCAAAATTATGATTTATTAACAATAAAGGTTATATATCGTCAAATAGTTTAATACTTGGAAAAATATTTCCATTTTTGAAATTTAAATTTTAAGAGTAGGAAAAAGACAAAAATGAATGCAATATCTTTTTTTATGTCTGACAAAATAGATTTTTTGGGTTCCAATTAGAATTTATTTTTACATGTATATTTAATTGATTTAAATTACATAATAATATAAATTAATTTATAATTCTGATTAAATAATAATAATAATTCTAATTAATTATTGTTTAATTCAACATCCTTCAAGACAACAAAGCGAAGCATTTCACAGTAACTGAATTTTGAAACAAATAATTAAATTTTTCACTAAAAAATATAACTTTTCAGCAAGAGATAGAAAAGTGAAACATTCAGTTAAAAAAATTTGTTAGAATAGTTGAACTTTGAGTCAAAAAGATAAATTTCCAAAAGAAATGATAAATATTAAACTAAAATACTTGAATTTTCAACCACAATGATGAATTTTCAAACAACAAGATTAATTTCCTACCAAAAAATAAAATAAAAAACATGAATTTTCAACGAAATAATAGACTTTTGAACTGAAAAAAAACTTTAATTAAAAATGGAATAGTCACATTTTCAGTAATTAAAATTAGTTATAAATACTCAAAAATACAATATATATAATATCATATTCATAAATAATAAAAAAAATAGTAATTTTTCAATCAAAAATGGAATAATTGAATTTTTGGTTAAAAAACGAATATTTAATAAAAGAAATTAGTTTTCAATCAATGTCATGGAATATTTAACTGGTACAATAGTTATATTTTAAGTTAAAAAAAATTATTTTGAAACAAAAAGGAAACAAATTTTCAACAAAATATGTGGTTAAATTTAAAAAAAATCCCTTTTCATCCAAAGAAAAAACAATTTTTTAATCAAATAGTTTTTTTAACTCAAAAAATAAATTCTCAAACAAAATTATAAATTTAAAAAAAAATAAAAACTTTAACAGAAGAGTTTAACTTTTAACCACGTCATTTTATTTTTAATCTAAAAGATAAATTTTAAACTAAAATAATCAATTTTCAACTGGAATACATAAATTTTAAACAGAGGAGAATAGTTTTTCGGACAGAAAGATTAACTTGTAAAGAAAAAGATAATTTTTAATATTTAAATAAAATAATTTAATTTTCAGTTGAAAAAATCACATTCACCAACAAAAAGCTCACTTAAAAAAAGTAGTTCCATTTTCAAACAAAGTGATCAAATTTCAACCTAAATTGTAAATCTATGAATAGAATAGTTAAATTTCAAACCAGAAAAATCAATCTTTAACTAAGATGATGATTATTTGAATAAAATAATTTAATTTTTGACGAAAAAGATGAATTTTCAACCAATAAAATTGATTTCTACTAAAAAAGACCAATTTTCAACTAAAAAATAATTTTAAATTATTAAAAGCTAAAATAATTTTAAACCAAAGAGTTTTACATCTAACTAAGTAATTCTATTTATAACCTAACAGATAAATTTTCAACTAAAATTATAAATATTTAACTGGAATACTTGAATTTAAACCAGCAAGAATTATTTTTAGACAAAAAGATTAAACTTCAAGAAAGAAGATATTTTTTTATAAAAAATTGGCTTTTCAACAAAATACGTGTATTTTTAACAATATAGTAAAATTTTCTATTAAAAAAGGCCAATTTTCATTTAAATTGTTAAATTTTGAACTGAAAAAGCTCAATTTAAACTAAAAAGAAAACAGTTCAATTTTAAGTTAAAGTAATTAATTTTTTACCAAATTGATTAATTTTCAACTGAAATGATAATTCTTGAACTGGGATAGTTGAAATTTTTATTAGAAAAATAATTTTTTAACCACAAAGTTTAATTTTTTATAGAAAAAGGCGAACTTTCCACAAATTACATGAATTTTCAAACAAATAGTTTAATTTTTAAGTAAAAAATGTTGATTTTCAGCAAAATGGTAGAAATTTCAATTTAAAAAAAGTTAAATTTTCAAATTATGATCGAACAGAAACCTATTTTTTTACGAAGAAATATTCCATGCTAAAAAAGTATAAAAAATATTCAAACTACCTTATTTTTCGGCTTATAGAGACAAAAATAAGAATTTAAAAACAAAGAAAATACATTTTTAACCAAAAATAGAATAGTTTAATTTTCTCTTACAATCAAATTCTTCACGAAAAAACGCATTTTTAGCAAAAAGGTTAAATTTTCTACTGGAATTGTTAAATTTTTAGATAAAAAATTGATTTTGAACAAATTATTAGTTACGATTACAACCAGAAATGGATTTTTAATTAAAATAATAAATATTGAATGAAAAAATTAATTTTTTGTGATTAAATTTAATTTTTAACCAAGTAGTTAAATTTTAAAATAATTGAATTAATCCGTAACCTAGTCAACACACTTATATACCCTACAACTGTAGATCAAGTAAAAATCACTTTTCTAAATTAACCAAAATTATTTAAGCAATGAAAACTTGGATTTTACTGCGATCAGAAGCAAATTCCAGGATTTTAATTGAATTCCCGGTCAATAAAATTCCTGGTTATTTTCCAGTTGAATCGCCATCCTAAAAATATTTAGTTTACTCATATTATTAATCTTGCATCACTTAAAAACTCACAAAAAGTAAATGTGTTCTGAACATTCGACGCTAATATACAGTAATATATTTGAGGAAAATTCAAAATTAATTACATATTCTCAGCATTAAAAATAATGAATAAAATGTTTATTATGTAACATTTAAATAAATCATTTCAGAGAAATATTCGACGTTGAAATAAGAAAAGAAAATATCACTTGGGGCACCACCAATTTTTGGCCCGGCACTGGTGGTTTCTCACAAGTGGTGAGAATTCAGCTAGTTAGTATATAAGGACCATTCCGACCTAAATACCCAGCGTGCGATATTATGTTTTAGGGAATAGCGTTGTATGTAGCAGTGTTTATTTAGGTTATAAAACTAGGTTTGTGTGCGTAGGATATAAATGAAAAAAATGTTTCTCGTCTGTTAACTCTGTGACCTTGTGATGTAAACAAAAGACTACAAATCTGGTGATCTGCTTCTCAGTACGACTTTCTTCATTTGCTTTACAACCCTTTATTTTTTCCCAGACTGTCTTGAAAATTGTATTCGCTGCCTCTTCACTTTTTCCCAGACTGTCATAGAAATTTTAGGCTCAAAATTGTTTTTGCTTTATACCAATTTTCTAGGCAGTGCAGGACTTTATGTGGTTCTTTCTTGTACTCAATATTGAAATATCTTGTAAAAAGTCAAAAGAGGAAGCTTTTGATTTTTGTGACATTCTGGTACCGTCCAAAATTCCCAGACTGATTTCTACACTTTTTATAGGACAAATTTTTTGTGTGCATAAAATGGAATATATATTTTTTGTTTTGTAACTGTAAAACAATATAATTAGTAATTTCTAGTTATTTTTATGTTTCTAAATTTATAATACGTAAAATATTAATTTACACTGATGAATAGATATTTAAATAGATTGTTCCAAAAATTTATTATTGTTTATAGCCATTCATTCTTAGAATAAAGTTAGAAAGTCGTGTTTTTTTTCTGAATTTTTCTACTTTTAGTCTACGTTCAAATCACAGTAAGGTAATAATTAATCAGTTTTAGGAAGCATAATTTTTTTTAACAATTTGTTATTATTTTTGATAATATTCACTGAAATTTAACAAAAATAATTGTCTGAGCAAAATATTATTATGTATAACTGTTTTTTCCTATAGTAATGCTATACAGTTGTGGTTTTTTTCTGAAATTTTTCACTTTTTGTTAACTTTTTACTTAGAGCGAGGAATAATTCATTACTGCAAATCAACAAAAAGTGCTCAGTAACTACTTTGAGAAAAACTTACATTTATTATATGACCCATTTAATATATTTGAAAAATATTTCAAAAATCCAAAGCAAAGTTAAAATACTCAGAAAAATACCTGAGCTTTCTAGAAATTATTTAGAAGAAGATAGTTATAATCAATAACAAATTTTTTGAACTTAAATTAATTATTTGTTTGCAAAGTAAAAAGTTCATAGCAAGTGGAAAATTTCAGAAAAAACTCAACACTCTAGCATTACTATAGAGAAAGATGGTTATCACCAATAATAATTTGTTTAAACAATTATTTTTGTTGAATCTTATTAATTTTTACCTCATTGTAAGTAAAAAATTAACAAAAAGGTTAATATTTTATAAAAAACCGCACCTTTCTAGTATTATTCAGAAAAAATATAAATAAAAATAAAAGTAAATTATTTAAACCATTATGTTCAATAACTAAAATTAATTATTAGCTCATTCTAATTGAAAAGTGGACAAAAAGTAAACATTTTTTTAAAAAACTGCAACTTTGCAGCATTATTATAAGAGAGTATCATTATAAATAATAACATTTTTAAATAATTATTTCTGTTATATCTACTTGATTATTGCCTTGCTCTAACTGGAAAGTTGAAAATTAGTTAAAAATTCAAAAAACGGCGACATTTTAACACTGTTCTAAGAGAATATTGTAAAAACAATTTAATTTATTTAAAAAAATTTATGTCAACATTTAATTATCAGAAAATAATAGTATTATATGTATTCGAGAATTTTAGTGTATGGCTAATTATGAAGAAAAATGGCGAGTTTCAACTCAGTTTACCTAATATTGACGATTTTTTAAATAAAATGTGATTATATTTGTAATATAGCATAAACAAATTAAAAAATAGTAAAGTAGTATATAATTTCAATGCACCTGTAATAATATAGTAGATATAATTTGTGATTAATTGCTTCAATGTTCCATTTGAAGAACTAAACCGCATTATATAATTATATATATTTTACAAAATAGTGAAATTCCTGATAAATAATAATCTTTAAAGAGAAAAAGATTAAATTTGTAAGATAGCATAAAAATATTTAAAAATAATATAAGGAATATGTAAGTTTAATGTTCCCACGTTGAAACGTTGAAAAATGTATGATAAATGATCGAAAAACATAACACTGCTCAACAAAATGTGACCTTTGTGCTCATGAAATGAGATATGTCATTTTCAGAGTAGTTTTTTGTGATAAATCCGAATCTAGCCTCTATTTTCCTGCAGCACGTCAGGTTTTTGAGATTTTTTCAATCAAATTTTTGTTTGAAAAATTACACATTAGGAGATAAAATGTTGTAAAAAAATTATTTTTAAATGAGAATTAATAAGTGATTTCAATGCATTTTTTAATGCCAAATCTAACGGCAAACTTTTTTTTGTAATGCCTCATACGGTTGCCGAGATAATCTAGAAAAACTGCGGAAGAACACAAAAAAAGTGGTTTTACAAAAAACTGCATATGTAGCTCAAAAATTTTTTTTGCCTACTGTTCCAAGTGTCATTCTCTTCTTTTTTTAATGCCAAAGAAATCAAAAAAAAAAAAATTAAGGTTCAAGCTATCACCGTTAGAAAGATGCATGTCAGAGAATTTGTATCTTCTACGGAGTTACCAATTGGACGGCTTACACGTATTTGACAAGATCGTTGTACTGTATCTAGTATTTAATTGTACCGTAATCTTTAATATCTGCAAATTTCACATTATTCAAAAAGTTTATTATTTTCTTAGTGTTAAGAGTATTCAATTTTCGAATTGTTGAGCAGGTTTTAATCACGCAGGCGTCACACAGGCGCTGTACACGTAATACAAAGGATCTGTCGGGGGAAAGTGTACATAGCGCATGCGCTACTCTTCTCTACTATATCGCATACGCAACTCTCTTCTACTATGTCACATGCAACAGCTCTGAGCTCTCCTGCGTATCGTGCTCCGGGCTGTTTTCATTTCATGCTAGACCT
>JAUELO010445230.1:0-13777 GCA_032357855.1 Amphibolips quercusostensackenii | reverse complement strand
TTTTTCCCACATTGAAGCTTCTATGTTTTGCTTGTTTTTTGCGTGCTTTTTGTCTTGCGACTTTTTCTCACTTTTTCTATCATGTCAATGTTACAGTTTATTGAGCTTATCAGCATACGTCATTTTGACACCTTCTAAAATTGTTTTTTTGTCTTACTTAAAGGAGTTTCTCATGCAAGAAAATGATTTATCAATGATTGACAAGTTATTAATTTTTCACTTTAGGAAATGATTGAATTTTTAAAGCCGTAATACATTATTTAAAAAATTAATATTTTAAACGACTTAGTTCCAAAATCACAATTAAATAACGCTTGAGTTTTTCAACGGAATTTAGAATTGCTCAATTCTTGACGCTTCAAGTTTTGATTCATTAATTTTGAAAGTTTTTAATTAGAAAGCATACACTGCGAAAAAATCGAAAGTGCGCACATTGGTGCTCGTCCAAAGGCAGATCTTATTGATTCAAATTGATATACTATCGAATATACATCATCACTCACTGACTAGCCAAAATAAATCATTATTAATATTGTCATTATTATTACCATAGCTTTCTTATTATTCAATAAAATTTATCAACATTATAGGTCAATCGATTCATCTCCAGTGTATAATTTCGCTTGGATTAAAAATCTATTTCTACTTATAAGATCTCAATTTTCGAAAAATGATCATCGCGCATGGTCTTGCGATAGGTGTCTCTGTCACTTCAAATTTGAAAAATCTTTACTGAATCCTGAAACTGACTGCGCAAGTTTAAATAATTGTAGAGCCATACTTCTAACAGAGGAGGAAGATAGGGACATATTAAAGTTTAAAAATTACAGATACAAAGAAAATGTACCATTTGCAGTGTACGCAGACATGGAATGTTTGCTGAAACCTGTCAAAAATTAATAAATAGATAAAGCTGCGTATCAGAAGCATGTCCCTACACGTGTTGCGTATTATACACAATGCAGCTTTAATAATTCCCCTTCTGAACCTAAATTGTATCGTAAAAAAAGACTTTATTGAATGGTTTGTAAAAGAATTGCAAGATTTAGCAGTGCAGGTAAATTCTCGTTTACAAAATTCCGTACCAATTACAAAATTAACACACATTTGTGAAAAAGAATTTAACAAAGAAGATGTTAAATATCGCGATCACTACCATTTAAAGGTAGGTACCGTGGTGCAGCACACGGAAGCTGCAACTTCAGTTACAAAGAATCTCATGTAATTCCAATAGTTTTTCACAATTCATCTGATTACAATTCACACTTTTATCAAAGAATTAGCCAAAAGTTTTGAGGGACATCTATTCTTACTGAAAATTAATAAAGAAAAGTATATTTCATTTACAAAAGATGTAGCAAATACTAAAGTTAAACTCCGATTGATGTGAACTCCACTGATAGTGAAAAATAATTACAAGAAAATTTTGTAAAAATGACAGTGAATTCAATCTGTTAACGAGAATAGGTGTTTTCCCATATGATTACATTGACAGTTGTCAAAAATTAGAGGAAGAGAGTTTCTGTACTTTAAAACCGATGTCTTACTTTTGGCAGACATTTTTGATAACTTTAGGAAAACTGGTTTTGCAACTTATAAACTAGACCCATTGCATTATTACACAGCACCAGAACTTTATTTTGATACAATGCTTAAATTCACAGAAATTAAACTCAATTTACTGACTGATGTGGAAATGTTACTATTTATCCGAAAAGCAATTAGAGGTGGCGTTTCACATTGCTTAAACAGATATGCAACAGGAAACAATAGATTTATCGGGGTAGATTTTAATCCATTCGATCTTGCGTCATACATTTTTTATTTTGACATTAACAATTAATATGGTAAAGCTATGAGTAAATATTTGCCATAACAAGATTTGAAATGGTTTGAAAATTTTGAAAATGATCCAAATGTTTTCAATGCGCCCGATAATTCACCTGAAAGTTACATTCTTGAAGTGGATTTAGAGGACCCAAAACAGCTTCAGGATTTGCATAAGGACCTCCTGGTTCAAAATCGACGATTCAAAAGTTGGTAAACAATTTGCTACCAAAGAAAAATTATGTGCTACATTACCGAAATTCAAAAATGTACTTGGAACCAGGCATCAAATAAACTAAAATTTATCGAGTACTAAAATATTAAACGAAAGGTATAGTTAAAAGAGTGCGTTGACTTAAACACAGAACATAGCTTTTCTTTTTGTCTTAATGCTCTCGAAAGTTCTACATTATAATCGACACGTGTGGAATAAAACTTTTTGCAACGTACTCTCAAGGACAAATTAGAAAAAAATGTAACCTTGAAGTTATTTGCGCTTTATATTCTCGAATCATTAACTGCCTTTATCCATTAATATATCTTCCTCTTTGTATTATTGTACAAGAAGATTCTACATTATAATCGATACGGGCGTGATATAATTTGATGACTCCATTGGGAATATTCTTGGTTTTTTATGATCTCTCTGCTAGTAATATATCTGCCTCTTTTTTATTTTAAAGTTTCAGAAGATTCAACATTAAAGAAAAAAATGTTGAGCTGTGAAATAAAATTAGTTAGCTGAAAAAGTAATAATTATCCTCGATTTCTCCTTTAAACGATATTATGCAGTAGCTTTAGTGGATGATTACAAATTTTCCCAAATATTTTTATAATAATAGTTTTGTATTCAATCAAAAAACGAGCATATATCTGTGGATAAGAAAGGCATGTGACCTTATTTCTAATTTTGTTGTACGAATGACATAAGTAGCGAAAACGATTGCCGGGCATTGCACCTTAATATGTATATCTAAAGTAAAGCACGTGCGTGAAAAAGCCTGGAATAAAAATGCTCGCTGTCCTATCTCTTATTTGAGTCTCGAAATTGTAGCAGAAACATCTTGTTACCTGTTTCACGTTAAGAGGCTGACGGACCCAGCATATTGCATTGGTTGAAAGTAATGCTGCGAAGAATGATTATCCTTGACTCGGAAATCAAATTTTTTAAGATCAGTGAGAAGGAGAATAAAATGCATAGCTTCATAAAAAAATGTGCTGCGTTAGACAGCCAGTGTATAAACGTTTCTAAAAGTTTAAAGCACGTTTGATCTTACATTTCTAGTCGTCCTTCGCTCGCTACTCGACACTAAACGATAAGAATCCCCGATTAAATGACTCAACATATATAATGCTTTATTATTGTTTTAGACACCTTTCTTGCCTATACCATTTGATTGAATATTTTTTAGTCGCATCTTCCTCTTTACCTTCAACTTCTAGAAAAAAATTCCAGACAGCAGATTTTTTTGCAAGTTATTAACACACTAAATAAAGAAGAGGCGGGGCTTTTTTATTGCAGGATGTCATTCATATCGAATTTCATCTATACGTTTGCATCTTTTTGCGCATTACTCAAAGCATTTGTGTCTGGAAGAAAGCAATTAATCATCCTTGTTTTTCGTAAATAACCTTTGAAGCCGGCGGTATATGTTCAGCTCTAGCATAATATTACTAATCTGTGACGTCACAAGAAACCCTTCGAGAACTTTTCTCGAAGCTAAGTTCCCACCATTGTATATCAGATAAATATAGCAGTAAATCAAATTTATATAGCCAAAACAAGATGTCATTCATATCAAATTTCACCTATATGCCTGCATCTTTTGTGCATCAATTAAACATTTTATCTGGCGGGAAGCAATAAATCATCTTGTTCTTTTCACAGTAACCTTGAAGCCATTGGCATGAGTTCACCCCCTACCACTGCACATTAGATAAATAACCTTGAACCTGCTTTTGCATCAATTCAGCTCGCGCAATTGCGCAATATTATTCAATCTGTGATGTCAGCAGGACTCTTAAAGAACTTTGCAGAAGCCTAGCATGGGTCACACAGACACACGCATACACACGCTTACCTCACCCAGCCACGCACAAAGTCTAATCGGTCCAGAGTCGGCCTTACTCATCTACTCACACATCCGGACATTTGCTTAGAACATTGTATTAGACATTCTCAAATTGAGAAACATTTAATTAAAGGAATTAAAAAAATTTCGAAAATGTTCCCATTACAAAGCTTCCTTTATCAGGAAGCAAAATAATTGATAACAAATTTGTAGCTCCTTTTTTGGGTGAGCAACTTTTACCTTAATTTTTTAAAACTTGTGTCGCTTGTCCAAAACTTTAATTCTCTCATTTTATTTTTTACTATTAAAAAAAAATCTACGCGTTCCATCAAAAAATGATCCAATTAATAGATTTTTTTGGGCGTACAATTTTTATCTATTAATTTTTTTTGTACCTTGCGTCGTTTTTCCAAAAATTTAATTTTTTATTCTTAATGTTATTTTTCACAGTTAAAACAAAAACTCCGCATCCTATCAAGAAAGATTATTAACAAATTTGTAGCTCTTTTTTGGGTGAAAAATTTTTGTCTAATAATTTTTTTGTAGTTTGTGTCGCTTGTTAAAAAAATTAATTTTTTAATTTTTAATGTTCTTTTTGCGAATAAAACAAAAAGTAGGCGCCCCATAGAAAAGTTATCTATAACAAATATGGAGATCTTTTTGAAATGCACAATTTTTGTCAATTTATTTTTTTTCGTTTTTTGTATAGTTTTACCAAAAAATTGAATGTTTAATTTTTCATTTTTTGTTGTGCTATGAAAATTTAAATTTTCGATTTTTTAAGAAAATTCAAAAAATTATTATGATAATCTTGCAAAGTTTTGAAAAAGAAACGTTTTTCTCTTCTTAACTTTTTTTCATGCCGTGCGTTGTTTGGCCTAAATTTTTATTTCCGTTTTTTTTCTATTTTGTAAATGCTATAACTCTGGTATTTTTTTTTACCGAAAAAATTCAAAGAGATAAATTGTTTGTCTTTTTGAGTACTATAGAAAGCCGTACATAGAATTTTTAAATCTTAGAAAAAAGTGGTCTTAAAAATTTTGAAAATGCTCCAACTTTTTGAATTTTTATCCAAAATGGCTGGCTAACGAACTTGACCTTAATTAAGAACACTAAAAGAGTACATACACATACACACATGCAGACAGACACATTCGCAAAAGACTGTTTTTTGGGTTCAAAATGTTTCAAAACATGGACATTTGACAAAAACTGGGGGCGGGAGGTCAAATTTTACGCAAATATAGTACCTTTTCTGGTGAGAATGTAAAAATTCTAATTAAATGATAAGTAGTTCTTGGTGACCAAATTTGTCGTTAGCACATATATTTACAAACGGGGAGGGTAAAAAATGAAGGTCAAAAATCAATTTTACTTTTTTGAATTAAGTGTTCTTTTTTTTCTTTCATTACTGAAAGTGAAGCTTAGGCTTTTATCATTGATTACTTTTTGGTTAAGAAATAAATATTGCATTATTTATTCGTTAAAATAAGTATTCAGTAGGTTTTGAACGGAAATGTCTTCTTCAAGAAGTTATGAGTCTTTGAATAAAAATAAACGAATTTGTTCTCACTGTATCAGTTATGATAGAATTCTTTATCGTCTTTTCATTTGACATAAGCATCATTAATGCGAAAAATTTTTAATTAAAAAGCCTTATTTGTTTTTAATTTTTTCTAAAGCTTGCAATTTCAACAACTGGAATAATAGTGATATTTCTTTGTTTTCAATTTTCAATGTTTTATCTTGAAAATGTCCGATTTTAAGTTAAAGATTAAAAAAATGAATCATTTAGGATTACAAAATATTTTATCGGAAGATTTCAAGTATGAAAGTAATTCTAAATAGTGTGTTAAAAATTAACGATTTGAAATTAAAAAGTTAAAAATTGTGTTTTTCATAATCAAAATAGATAAAACATAAACTACCTGATATTGATACCTCAATAATTTAAAATTTCTTTAATTTCAAATTTTTTTAAATTTGGAAAAAAATTTTTTTTAAATTTAAATTTTTTGTATGGATGAAGTTTTAGAGCTTCGAATTTCCATATTGAACGCTGAATTTTCAATTTTTCTCTTTCACAAGTTTAAATTTTGCAATTAAAATTGAAATGTTTAAATTTTAAAAAGCATAATCAACAATTTTGACATTTTTAATTTTTAAACAATTTAAATTTAATTAAAATAATTAAAGTTTTAAAGGGTTTGAGTATAAAAACGGTTTAATATTACATTTCTTGAAAATTAAAATTTTTGTCAGTTTTAAATCAAGTTCTAATTTGTTTGATTTTCAGCGTTATGTAGTAAACATTTTTTTTTATTTTTGATATTTTCCACTTCAAACTATCTTTGAATTCGACGTTGCAAGATTTTATTCATCCACAATTCAATAACTTCCGTACTTTTCAATACAATCGAATAATAATGTAGGTTAATTGATTTATCCCAAATCAAGGAATCTTTTTTACTCTCGCATCAACTTCAAATTATGCGAATGTAAAAAACATTTACTATGAAAATCAATTTTTCAAATAATATAAATGACCATCACTTCCTTACTTTTTAATAAAATGTACTAGTATTATAGGCCAATCGATTCGTCTCGAACCAAGGAATCTTTTGTGTTTTTGCATCAACTTTTATTATCATAATAAACAAGACTTTACAACAAAAAACTTCTTTTCAAAATATTATAAAGTGCTGGAAAAAAGTAATCAATATTTCCAGAAATCCTTCAGTCAGTTCTAATATATATATGTAAATTAATTTTTTTCTGATAAATATGTTAAAATAGTAAAAATAATTGTTCTGAAAATGCCTGAGAATTTCCGGATTTTATAAATTTTGCCTGCTTGAATTATTGAAATTGAAATTATAATAATTATTAAACGAAAGTCTTATAAGATCTATTCAAATAAGAGAATTAATTTGAACAACTGCATTTAAGAATCCTCAAAACCACCTCAAGGTACCTTTAAATATTTAAAAAAAAATTTATATGTAATTGAAATTTTTTCTATTTCGAATGGTAAATTTATTTTTAGATCTCAGAAAAATTTGTCTAATTAATTTTAGTGTTAAATTATAAGTTGTTATTATGTAATAATAATTAAAAATTCTAGAATTGCTTATATCCAAAATTTAAAACCTTGTTATTATTTAATTTTGACAGCTTTTAATCAGACGTAATACAATTTCAATTCCTTCAAATTTTCAATGATCCGAATTTTGAATTTTTTTCAAGTGATTTTCAACGCTTTGAATTAGAAGTGATGCAATTTTAACTCCTTTCTAATAAAATTGTACAAATTTCATAATTTAGTCCAAAATTTTCCAATTTTGAGAGCGTGGATTTACTGTTAGTTAAAATAATTAATTTCAACAATTTTGGCACACAATAATAGAGAAGACTCGACAGCTGACCATAACGGCATGAGAGTACTGACTCGCCACAGTGATGCTGTGTAACTTAGTAGTTTCTGCCCGCTTCAGTCAGAAGCAGAGCGGTGCCTGACTGTCCCGGTCTGTGACCACTGTGCCTCGTTCGTAAGTGGAAAAAGGGGCAAATAATTTGAACTTGGACTGTAATTAATATCATTCAAAGTAAAAGAAATAAGAGCTCCATCTTTTGGCTTCCTCTCGACTGTCGATATAAGCAAAAAGCAAAGTTTGACCATGATCAAAGATGAAGAAGAAAAATTTGGTGAAAAAAGATCATCCTTTTTCTACTTGTAGCAGTAAATTAAAAACCGCTACAAACTAGTACTATGGGTTCATTATGGGTGTATTTACTAGTGTCATCTTGTTAAAATATAGTGCTTCATTTCAAATACTAAAATAGTTTTCCTGTTACAAATGTTAAAACAAATTTTGCTGCGAAATTTCAATTACGAATTTCTCTAGGACTGTTTTTTTTCAAGTGTTCCCGATTTAATTCTTAAACTTATGTTACTACTATTTTTGTACTTATCTGTTTTTGTACTACCCTAAATCTTGAGGCTTAAGCTCTGATGCATACTTAACTGGAATATCTCGTTTACGGGAAAAGATTTTTATTCAAGAAGTTTTTTACAATTATTACTAACAGCAATTAGATTATGTAGTAGATGCTTAAAGAGGTAACCCAGAATTTTACCAGTTTCCTTTAAACCAGAAACAGTTCAAAAACTGATTTAGACTTAAAAAAACCTATCTGTAAACGGAAGGTTGGATAAAGAAGTCTGTTAATGGAGGGATAAAAATAAAGAAAATCAAAATAACACAGGCATATTAAAACTAGCTATGAATTCCGTCTCTGGTATTTCTACTTTTTTATTTATAATTATTGCTTGGTGCTTATTTGACAATCACTTGCTTTCCTTATCATGAATAATTAGCAATTATATTTGTTTTCTCATAGAGGATGCAGTAATGATTTTATTTAATAACTTTAAATTAACAATCATAATATTTAAAAATGAGATAATAACATTACTTGAAGAAACTTCACGGCTGCCAGCGTCTAGTCTGTCGCAGGTACGAATAATTTGATTTTTTGCGATCGATTTAATTTGAAAAACACCCGGAAGCTTGTAATAGAATCAAGTGTGTATAATATCGTAGAGGGCAATTAGTGCTTCCTGAAAATGTATTGCTGCTTCCTCCCACTTTGGCCTTCACCCCTGGTAGACTGGCCTGAAAAGGGTATTTGAGCTTAACTAAAGTCGGGACAAAAAGTCCTGACGATTGGCTCTGAAGGTTTACTACGCAGCGAGAAAAAATCGCAGAATTTTGAGTCAAAGACAAAAAGATTGTTCAACATTATACTTTTCAAATGATGCCACTTTGATTTTCGTCAAAAATTTGTTGTATTTCCTGTGAAAAAATCTTTTTAAAAAGCAGGAAAAATGACCCTCAAGTTTTAATACCTCGCCTTTGAAGTCCTCCACAAGTGCAAATATTGGTATAGGAAATTAAAAAAAATTCATGAGTATTCTTCAATATGTTCCTTATAAATGGCAGGTTCCTTTTTTTAAAATTATTCATTATTGTGATTATTAGAGCTAAGGAATATAAAAAATAATTATCTCGGCTGTGGATAGAGATTTAAGGGGTTTGATTCAGTGGTTTTACCTCAAAAGTTGAACGGTCAATCGAATTAATAATGCTGGAGTTAAACAGTTCTGGAGTAAAAAACTGAAGAAGTTTAAATCAAAAAGCGTCCTTTTCTGCACTGTCGGATGTAGCTGTAACCCAGATACCTTGAAAAGAAAAGGGTCAAGCTGTGCCCGCCGCCGAAAGCTATAGGCGTAGACTGAATCTCTTGTTCATTATACAGTGGGGTGGAGCTGCAATCCATTTTCCGAAAGCATTACTTGTGCTTTATAATTTTATACACACTTCATTCTACTAAAAGCTGCTGGGTGTTTTATAAATTAATTCGATCGCAAAGAATCAAACTAATCGTACCTATGCGATGGATTAGGCGCTGGCTCTTTAACGTCCATGTGTAAGGTTTCATTTATAGCAACTTTTATCATCGTAACTTCTCGCCTTACACATCGCGCAGTAGTATCTCGGACCGTAAGGGTCTGAGAAGAGGGCAGAAGCCCCAATTCTGTTCACTCAATTTTGGATGTGTCAAGAATCGTTGCAATCACAACAATTATCTTACTTAATTTTCAATAAATTTTATTTATATTATAGGCCAATCGATTCATCTCGAGGCAAGGATTTTTCTATATTCTTGGATCAACTTTGAATTATGTTATTGAACAATGCTTTACCATAAAAAACTCATTTTAAAATCGTCTGTTATAGTGCAACGTTGTCACATAAAATTTTTATTTCCTTGAATTGGAACAA
The DNA here is from genome assembly GCA_032357855.1 of Amphibolips quercusostensackenii. NCBI lineage: Eukaryota > Metazoa > Arthropoda > Insecta > Hymenoptera > Cynipidae > Amphibolips > Amphibolips quercusostensackenii. The sequence continues at coordinate 4,032 of JAUELO010445230.1, read as the reverse complement.
TTTTTTGGTATCAAACATTAATTTTTCTTATTTAGCGTCCCTATACCTTGGGAGTAAGTTTTAATTTCTATTGAAATCTGATGATTACATTTTTTATCGCAATCTACAACCAAGCCTGTTGCAATTAAATTGTTTCGGCATCACGTTATCTCGGCAGTAGACTTTCGTCTGATCTTTAAATAGTGATTTCGATTTTACAGAATGTTTTTTTGCCCTCCTGAATAATTTTAGTTTTGTTGGTTAACTAGTTCTGTACTGCCACACTCTAATTACTATAAACAGGATGCATTTGTTCTAAAAATTGAATCATTAATATGTTTTATTACCTACAATAATTTAAGATTCAAAAAGGAACTTTCTTAAATGAAATCAAATTTTGTGAATTGGGCCACTATCTACAAATTTACAATATTTTACCAAATTTTGCAGAATTTATTTTTACATTTGTCATTATAATGCTTTGAGTTTATAATTTTTACAATCTCTACCGGGAGACTAAATTGTAACTTAGAATAAAACTAAATTGTAACTGTTTAAATAAGAAAAACAAAAAATTCTTCAATTTATATTTATTTAAAACTGACGTGTAAGAAAATTGCGTTCCGATATCTCGGATATGACTACACGTCCAACAAATCATCATCACTATATGAGTCTGACAAATTGTCGTTGGATCATTGTTATCTAATAATAAGTAAACTGGATCAGTAGTGTTGACTTGTAAATGCAAATAATTTTTTATTAATTACCTGTTAGGTTATCAATATTTGAAAGCTAAAAGACAAAAACTAACTGTTTAATACAAAAATAAATACACGCTGAAATACGTATTGTAATAAAGCGTTATTAATTTGATATTTTAGATTTATTACATAATCTGGTGTTTATGATTACAATATCATACAAATTTAAGGTTGACACGTACATTTTTAGATTCACCCACATTATAATCTTAGCGTACATTTAACGCAAATTTTGATCATGAATGACAATATCTACATAATGAGTGTTTTTGATCATTCGTTCAGAACGAGGTGTACATAAAAATCAGTTTTCTATTTATCCTTACACTCGTTTGTCTTCAAAAGCTAACCATTAACTCCGCACTTTTTCAGAACTTCCCAAAGTTTAACTGTATTTAACTTGTCGAAAGCTTCATTCAGATCCACACATGCACAGAAAACTTTTTTGCCTAATTTAGAGTCTCAAAATAAATATCTGATATTCACATGATCTTCCTAGCATAAATCCACATTGGACTTCACAGATATTGTCTCTTGTTATGTCTATAATCTTACTATAATAATTACTTTACAAAATATTTTGTTAAGTCTTTCATCCGCTACAAAAACAGAAGTAAACAATCTGCCCGCTTCGCGGGCACATTCTGATCGGGTGTTCTGCGCGCGGCTTTTATTTCTCGCGCTTCGCGCTCGATTATATATTTACCTTGCGCTTCGCGTTTGCATACTTTTTATCGTGCGCTTCGCGTTTAGCTCTTTTCGGGTTTTACACTTCGCGATCGGCTTAGACAGAAAGAAAAAGTTTACTTGCAAATATTATAGAATTGCCAAAACCTCTACGTTTAAAGTGATTGTTGAATTTATTTTAATTTTAGATAAAAAGAAAGTTAATTTACTAAAATCTCTATCGGCTCTAAGAAACACATGCTCATTACAATACCTGCGCTTCGCGCTGGATTTTTCATATGTATTTATATAATTCTCTGATAAACTATATGATAGCAATAATTTATTGTATATTTTTGGGCACGGCAAAATTTCTCCACGATTACGATAACCTTTGCTATAATCATAACATTTCCGGAATGATTTGCGTTTTTTAAAACGTTTTTTAAAGTCTAAAGAAAAATTTTTAATTCCTGAAGTAACAGTTTTGTTTTGTCTTACTGAAAATGCTACCAAAAAATCGAAAATGCCATTTTTTATCAAACAGTGTTTGTGTTAATCATAGAAAACTATATTTAAAATCAAAAGAACAGTAAGTCATATAAAAATTAATTATTTTTTTGTAACTTCATTTTTTACGATTGAAACAAAAACCATGCATCCTATAAAAAATATATAATAAGACATTTGTAGCTTTTTTGGGGCAAATAACTTTTTTTGTAGCTTGTGTCGCTTGTCCAAAAATTTAATTTTTTATTTTACATGTTGTTTGTTTCACAAATAAAACAAAAACTGCGTGTCCTATCAAAAAATATTCAATAAAAAATTTGTAGGTCTTTTTTGGTTGCATGATTTTTGTCATGCCATTTTTTTTGTATCTTGCATAATTTGATCGCAAATTAAAATTTTTTATTTTTCATTCTCATTTCATTATTTTTTGTGACATCAAAAATATGAATTTTCTATTTTTTAAGAAAATTCAATAAGTTGTTATAATGCTCTTGTAGGGCTTTCAAAAAGCAACGTTTTCCTTTTCATGGAAATTTGGTATTTGCTGAATGTAATCCAAAAGAATTATAAGGCATAATGTAACTAATATCTCAAAACTGACGCAAGGATTTCTAAAGTATGCAATAAATTTGTTCAATTCTTTAATATTATTTTGAAAATTGCCTTTTTATAATCAAAATTTATTTTATTAACATAATTTCAATTAATTGTGAAACATAAAAGAGTTTTCGACTATAGGTGGATCGATTGATCTGTAATATGAATATATTTTATTGGTCAGTAAAAAAGTTACGGTCATTTATAATATTTGAAAAATCTGTTTTTTTTACATAAAAATTTTATGCATTAACGTCGATCAAAGTTGATGTAACAATAGAAAACACTCCATTTTACTGAGACGAGTTGATGGACTTAGCTGTATTTTTTTATTCTTAAATCATCTATGTTGAAGAAAATATATTCGTTAATTAATTATAATAAGGAAGCAAAGTGTTCATTGAATGAACACCATACAATTATAAATAAAAATAATCTGCCTGACGCGCGGGCACATTCTCAACGTGCGCGGTTCGCTTTGCTCGAGTGTTTGAGCGCGCCTTGGGCGCGCATCTGTAGGATCTCGCGCTTCGCAGTCAATGATGTATTTACCTCGTACAGCGCGCTCGGTCTTTTTACTCTCTCCACATTTGTGCACAGACCTTTAAAAATTAAAGGTAAAAGCATCGACAACTGTCTTTTGGTGATTGGCAATTCTCTTTTGTTAAAGCTCCTTCGGCTTTAACGAACACATTCTCATCACGTATCTATCTCGTGCTTCGCACTCGATTTTGTCCAAAGTCCAAACTCTTGTACATTGAGTTCAAGTCTATTATATCAAATTTATATTATATTTATTTATGTACCTCTGCCTAGGACTGCTCATTCCGATATTGCAAAATAAAGTACAAATTTTATTTTTTACGATAACTTTAATATTTATACTTTATTTTGTATTAATTTTTCTTTTCAGCTACCCTAAAAAATGTATCATTTCAAAAAATTTATATTATTACAATTTATAATATACATTAATATTAAAACAGATGTATTTTGATTTTTTGTCTTCATAAGTACAAAAAACGCGTATCCTATAAAAAACTATTTTGTTAATAAATATTTTATTGCACCTTGTTTGGTTTTGTCAAAAAAATCAATTTGTCTATTTTCAATGTTATTTTTTACAATTAATACAGAAAATACGCATTATGACAAAAAATAATTAATAACAAATTCATGGATCCTTTTTGGGTGAAAAACTTTTGTCTATTAATTTTTTTCTTATCTCGTGTCGCTTTTCCACAATTAAAAAAAAATTAATGTTATTCTTTATGATTAAAACAAAAACCACCCACACTCTTAAAAAGTGAATGAAAAGGGTTTTAAGAAAAGGGTCTTACCTCCATTTTAACTTGAAAATTGACCTCAAGGTCAAAATTGATGATACAGTCAAATGCCCTCCTCGTTCCTGGTCAACCTTTGTCCGAACCATTTCTTTGTCGATAAAGTATTTCAGAAGATAATTGCGATTATAGATTAAAATGGGTCGGTCACCGTGTGTGTATATATATATATA
>JAUELO010445218.1:0-13777 GCA_032357855.1 Amphibolips quercusostensackenii | reverse complement strand
ATCCATACAGAAAATTTGTAAAATATTACAAATATCTGCTTCATTTTTAAAAAATACATTAAAAATAGGTATTGTGTAAATAAAATGCTCTTGGATTTTTATTTATTATTTGTTCAAAACTAAAAATGCAACGCAAAGTTAATCATTTAGAAAAATACCGCAACTTTCTAGCACTTATCTAAGAAAAAATTAATATAAAGAATAATAAGTTGTTTAAACAGCTATTGCTATTAACTTGCTTTTATTATTACTTTACTTAGTGAAAAGTGGACAAACAGATAAAAATTTTAGAAAAAAACGCAATTTTCTCGCATTAATAGAGATGAAAATAGTTATTAGGAATAATAATTTGTTTAAACAATTATTTTTGTTAAATTAAATTAATTGTTAAGCTATTTCAAGTCAACAATAGACAAATAGTTGAAAATTTAAATAACGCAACTTTCTAACACTAAATAGAATATTATTAAAAATAATAATAAATTGTTTAAACAATTTTTTCTGTCAATTCAAAATAATTTTCATTACTTTTGATACTTTACTGGTGGTCCAAAAAATAAAATTTTTAGAAAAAACCGCAATTTTGATCTTTATTTGAAGACAATATTATTAACAATAATAACAAATTGTTTCAACAATTAGAATTGTTTCAAGTAATCAGCTATTACTTTACTGTAATTGAACATCAAACAAAAAGTAGAAAATTTTTGAAAAAACCACGACTTTCTATAAATGGCTAAAAACAATAATAAATTGTTTAAACAATTTATGTCAACATCTAATTATCAGTATAAAGTAGTATTTTGTGTTTCGCGAACGATTTGCATTTAAAAAACCTAAAAAAATCGTAATTATCGCCAATAACAAGCAAAACACATGTTTTCACATATAGGGATTTTTTGGGACCCTATAAAACAGACTTATGTGGGTGATATGTAAAAAGTAATATTTTTTCTACACAAAAAAATAGAATTCTTTTTTTTTAATTTTAATAAATTTCCGGTCGGTATGCATAAAAATTCAAAAGAAAAATTTTGCAATGCATTCTGGAATATCCTACCGCACAGTGGTCCCAACTCTAAAAAAATGGCAAAAATTCAAAAAATGATTTGATCTGCATGAAACTTACTGTAAAGAAGTTTTTCGAGCAGTGGATTTCATGTATAAGATTCAAACTGAAAAAGAATTGTGGCTACAATATTCCGACCTAAAACTCAAAAAATGATCTATTTGGAATTTTTTATGGATCTTGCATTGTAAAAATGTTTAAGGAGATGGAAAAGGAAAAATATATAGAAATATATTTTTTAAATTGTAAGTGCTCTTTTAAGGAGATGAGTTTGGTATTTTTAAAAATGTTGCTTCGAAGTTCTGTGTATCTTTCCGATAACACTAAAACAACATAACGACGTCCAAGATAAAATTCTTTTTATTTTCACTATTTACGCACGTACACCTTATTTTTATTTTTCAGAAGTTTAACTGAGAGTTATTAATAATTCAAATTTTAAAAATTTTATATTTAAACGTTTTTATTATAGCCAGTACAAGAGAGGTTTTTAAATCACAGAACACAAATTTTAGGTTAAAATCGAAAGAAATATCTACTTTTTGAAAATTTTACTAAATTATTCGAATTCTATGAATGTCAGTACGAGGGTGTTTATCAGGTCACAGAACACAAACGTGGGATGAAAATAAAAAAATTCTAAAATTTGACTTAGAATTTAAAAAACTTAAATGAATTAGTAGGTTTTCAAAAAATCCATGAAAGGAGAGTTTTTGAGTTTAAAAATAAGAATTTTGTGTTGAAATTCAAAAATCCAAAAACTTGACTGAAATTATAATAACTAATCTAGTTGTCCTGAAAAATTGGGGTAGTTGGAAAAGGGGATGGAGTAGTCATTCCAATTTTAAGGGTGACAAAGTATTTAAAAAAAATTATATTTATTACTGTATAAACGGTATTATTATGCAAATCTGCAACGAATGACCTTCGCATTAGGGTGGGCCGAAAACATAATATTTTTTAAATCAGCAAACTGTGAATTTGTTTATAAAAATTGGTTTAATAATGAATAATTGTTGTCGATTTGCAAAGTATCATAGCAAAGAGGCATCAGAAGGACATCCCTAGTTGATTTCGTAAACTAAAATTGAGCCTATTAATTGAAAAATTGCCAGAGTGTGAATTTTTTAAATAAAATTTTTCTAAAAAATCACCAGAAGGTATCTATTCCTAATTAATGGTAATTGAGCATTCATTTATTTCACGTTTCATACAAAATCTGTCAATTTTAATAAGCTTAACATTGCCAATCCCAAAAAATGAATTTCTTTATTATTTTGTTTATAACACAATGCAATTTTTTTTAAATTATTTAAACTAAGTGTAAATTATTCATGTCTAAGGATCTTCACTGATCAATCTAAATGTCTTAAAAGAAATGGAACTTGGGAAAAGCTAAGAAATTTTTTTTTCAACTTTGTCGTTAACAAACAAATTCTTAAACAACTTAAAAATCTAATTATACAAATCTTTTTAAATTTTTTTAAGCTTTTATTAACAAGAAACAACGTTCAAATTGGACGAATAGTGTAGGCTGAAAATTAATTTGTCCACAAGTACTTTTTTTGCCCCACTGTGTGCTGGTGTGTTTGGTTACCTGAATGTTGTAGCCACGCCAAATTTCGAAGGATTCAAAAAGTCGAATCTTTAGGCTATTTAAATTCGTTCTTCTTGTAGGAACCTAAATAAGGGTCACGCTTATTAACTAGGTTTCCTTAAACAAAGTAAAAAAATGTTAAGCATTTTCAAAAGTCATAAAAAATTTTCGTTTGTAGTTTCAGAAATTTTTGTAAATGATTCTGGCATATGATAGAAAACTTGCAAACTCTTTTTATTACGTTCTGAAATTTGACGAAAATGGTAAAAATATATGCTTCTCAACATTTACAAAATTCTTGAAAAATAGCACAAAACATACATTCCTGATTTAAAAATCTAGTCCATATTTAACTAGATATCACACATATTTTTTATTAATTTAAATTGAATTTTTCAAGACGATGGATTTCTTTTTAATAGGAGATCTACAAGTTACATTTTTTGTATTTAGTAGATGTCAACAAGATCAAAAAATTATTCTAATGACACTTTGCAAATTCACTCAAATTTAAAACGTTCCGTAAGATATTAATAACCGAATAGTTTAAATTAAGATTTTTTCAAAATACGGAAAACATACCTATTTTTTATATATAATTACATTTTGTCTACATTGTTCTATTTTTCATAGAGTATCGTTTGTATAACCTGATTGTTGAACGATAAGCGCCAGTTTAGCGGGCGAAATGTAATCATCACTTCGAGAACCTTCTTCAATATCAAATTAAAAAACGATTTCAATTGCTATTCAGTTGTAGATTTATGTTATCATATTTATGATACATAAAAAACAAAGTAAAAATGCACGCATTACATACATCAAAACGAGCAAAACTTTCATCTAATTCATATTTAAAGAAAAAAGCATCTTTTTCGATCTAGATAAACTGCCGGTACGGGCATTTAATTCTATGCGGGTACAGGGAAAAACTTTTTTTCGGTTATTTTTAAAAATTTAATCAACCGTGATTATAATTAAATACTTACTATACTTCCAACTTAAAGATGTTCAAACTTCTGATTTTCAGTTTGTTTTCGGCTCCGGAAATATTTTGGGACAAAAAAGAAAAAAATTGCTAGACCTGTTTTTCATAAAACTACCTCAATATGTTAAGATCATTTTAAAACCAATTCCAAAGCGGCTTGATCTCCTGAAAAAAAATCGTTTCGACTACAGAACAAATATCTACAGTGAGCATCTGGGATAATGATAGTTTTCGTGTTTGTGTCCAAATCAATTACACCACAAATCCCTACTTAAAAAGTGTTGCCAATATCGTTTGTTAGTTTGTTTTAAACGATATTCTTAGCCAGATAGAGGATAAACATTGTTGTTTTATCTATAATTTTTTTCCGCATATCTTCAACAGAAATGTGAACGCCAGAAGATATTGAGAAAGATTGTTTACTACACTTAGATTTTTTGGTGGAATATTGTTTTGTTATGTACTAAATTTTATAAGAAAAATGCAGACAAAAAAATCACCGCGAAAAAGAGGTGCTACTACAGCAGAGCCTATTCAAAAAAGAAATCTCCCTCGCCAAAAAATCAGAATTTAACAACTCGAGCGTGTAAAATGAGGACCTCTAGAAAGTAGGTAGGGTGACTTCTATATCACGACTTCCTTTTATTATTTGAATAAGATGATAGAAATATTCTCCAATGTATTTTAAATGACAAAATTTGTTTTTAAAAATCCTCTTATTTTTACAGAAGCCAAAAGTTTGATTATTTTTATGTTAGGTGCTTTGGAGTTGTGTGTATGTGTCCGATAAAATTTGATACACAATAAGACTATGTATTTAACACAACAAAACTGAATAAGGGTACCCTAAATGACTTTTCTAGTACTTTTTAAAGTTTTTGTTATATTTTTTCAATATCTGTCACCACATCAATTTAGATTTATTCTTGAAGAAATTTCAGTCAAGATTTATTCATTGATATCGTCGCTCTATCACTTTCTTTTTTTTTTGTTCCAAATTTAATCCTACAAAGAATCTTTTAAATGTACATATCTCAACAGTTTACTTTGTATTTCATAGGAAAATTTAATTTTCATTAACATTATGTCAAAAAACACACTTATTTCTCATACTTGATTACATTTTATCTACATCGTTTTATTTTTCTAACAGCATCATTTGTATAACATTATTGTTGAACAATTAGCGCGAGTTTCGCCCGGAGCATGTAATCATCAAAGCCGCAGGTGCTTCAAGAACCTTCTTCAATTTCAAATTGAAAAATGATTTTAGTTTCCATTTAGTTTTTGATTAAAGTTTTAATATTTATGATATTTTCAAAATGAAGTCAAAATACACGCACTAAACACACGAAAACGAACACAAAAATTCTAGACCAGTTATTCAGAAAAATTGTGATTTCTATTCTTCTTTCTCACTTATATACCATTATTTGATTATTATATTAGAATAAATATAACAATAATTTGAAAACATTTCATATAATATATTCTTAAACTCCTTTCAATCATATATTGTTAATTTAAATTTTTTTGTGAAAAAAGACTTCTTTTTATCAAATTAAACCTGTAAAAGTGCTCGGTAATTCGGTAAGCGTAGAACAAATATTTGTAGTTGGCGTCAGTGATGATGATAGTTTTCGTGTTTGTATGTATTTTGATTGGCAAAGATTTGACAAGGCAAGAAAAAGGAGTAAACTTTTTATTCCACTTATTTTTATTTTAATTAAATCTTCTAAATTTTCATAATTTTAACATAAACTAATTAATAAATTATAAATAAAAACCTCTGTCAACATAATTCCTATTAAATTACCTATACATTAAGAATTTCTGAATTTTTAATTCACCTATATAACATCCTTGTTTTACCAATTCAAAAATGTGATTAATTAATAATAATATTACATAGAAAATGTGCTGACACTCCTTACTTAAAAAATATTGCTAATATTGCTAGCCCTTTCAGTTCGTAATTCTTCAATTACATAATGATAATAATAATAATAATGAATATAAATTGAAAAAATAATATAAATTAAAATAGTTAGGTATAATTAATCATATTGTTAATATTAATATCATTCTAATAACAGGTAATAAGAAACAAACTATAATAATTATTACATAATATAATAATTAAAGTTTTACAATAAATCACTATTAATATTAAAGTACAGCTGATATTATAATTAGAAAAATTTTACTGGAGCTTTTTTGTAAAAATCGCATCTTAAACGTAAATTTTATGTGATATTAAATGTTAAAATTTTGCATTCTTTCACCCATTATTTCACTCGAACAAGAAGCTTTAGAAAATTGCTAGTAATTATATAGTCATTTGAATTACACAATTTGTAGATATTTGAAAAACGATTTTGATTTTATGTTAATAATAAAATCTTTAATTAAAAATTTTTGTAATATTATAAAACTATAGAAATTCAGAAATCTTCCGAGAAATCCTTTCTTTTATTTTATTTAAAAAAAGCCTGAGTAAAATTTCCTTAATTTTTATATATAACGCTAAATTAGATGCAAAATCGAAATTTTTTAGACCTGCTTTTAAAATTGTACATTCATTTTATTCTTAATAACTTGTCTACTGACGCAGATTCTTGTAACAAGCAGCATATTGAGAAAATAGGATTTTATAATTTTTGCATTCAAGTTACTTCAGTAATAACTATAAAATGTCTAAATTATCTTTGAAGAAAAATTTACCCACAGATTACAATTTATGTCTTGTACTTTCAAAAAAAATGTATTGGTGCCAACTTTAAAAGACTTATGATTTATAAATTATGCTTAAAATAAAATTCTATGTTTCGATGTTTTACCAATTCACAATAAAATTGAGCTTTTTTTACGCAAAATTTTAATGGTATTGTGTCATTTTATAAAAAAAAATATACACATAGATTAACATAAATATAAATAGTTATTATTATGTTCTATTCAATTAAAAAATAAATTGAAAAGTGCTAAATGAACATGAAAACAATTTTGTTGATACCAATGATTCTTTATCGAAAATATATACAAGTCTTGCTTCACTCAAATTATAATTGTTTTATAAGAAAGTAAATTATGTAAAAGAATATCTGAGAATTTTTTTTTTTATAATATTATACAATACCATTAAATTTTTTTGTAAACAATGAGTCATAGTGTCCTAAAATCTTTTTGTAAGTTCCAAAACAATGAACATGTTTAGAGCTGTACCTTTGACGTCGATGAGGAGATGCAAGATTTTATCCGTTCGAATTTTTTTTTTTTATATTTAATTTTTGTCAAAAAAGATCCAGAATTTTTAAGTGTTCATTAAAGTTTTCAAGCTTTGTGATTTTTGAATCACCTTAATGCAAGATGTTGTGGAGTGACTACGTCTTCTTTCTTTTTTTTTTTATTACTTTTTGACGACACGAAGGAAACAGCACACTTTCCCCTGAAATTCAAAAGATTTTTCGTTATTTGATATCAGTACTTTAAACCATTATTTCTTTGAAATACTCAAAAGCTGATAATTGCATTTTAATTTATCTAATGTGTCTCTTCTTCAGTAAGAGAATCTAAATTTTGCTAAGAGTCCGTTCAAATCCGGATCGTAGGGGAATTTTAGAACTCCTTTGATAAATAATTAAAGCAGAGTCGTAATACCGCGAAAGCTTGAAATGAAACGGAATTTAATTTCAAATTAAAAAAAACGTCGAAAATGTTTACTAAGCAATAAGTAATAATTTCTGGACTTACTGAGTGGGCAATCAGAATTTTCGCAACATACAGTCCACCTATTACAGGCTAGATCCTCGCATGTGTCTTCGCCAATAATACCTCCAATGAGAAGCGCTATACTCATCACAGTGAAAAGGAGGGTAATTAAAAGACCCATTTTTAATTTGTTTGTCAAAAACAGACTGAACCTTTTTTGATTTGATCGCGGTTTAAATAGCAACTCTCTTTCTCACAAGCTCAAGCAAAGCCGGCTGCACAACCCACTAAAACCAAATTTTATCAGTAAAAAACTAGCTCAAGTATACATGACTCTAGGAAACACGTACGCCAAAGTACATCATATTTTCTTCACGAAAATGGTCCATAAACCTGACACGGAACTAAAAAAAAACAAGATAAAGCGCTGCCAGACGACGAAATTTTTTCAACATTCTAGGACAAGGTAACTGATATCAAAGAAACTTTGTGAATTTATGTCAAGACCTAGAAAAACCCAGGAATCAGGTCAAAATATTTGTTAATTTGCGAGATATTGAAATTTTAATTAAAGTTTCAAATCCATAATGCATTAATAAATTTAATAATTTTTTAAAACAAATTTGATAAACAAATGCATTATTCGGGCATTTGTCGACGGATAAACTCGTTTTTTCCAATGTCAGTCCACTTTATCGTGAACTTGACGATGATTTTAGCAAAAATCATAATTAATTGAATTATTTGATGTTTTTCTAACAGAATAATTTTTAAAATGCACTATCGAGGCATTCATCGAGGAAAAAATTAATTTTTTTTATTGTCAGTATTTTTGATTGCGACTGCTTAAAGCAGAAATACATTCTGACATAAATTCCATTACATACAAGACATAAACTATTCAACTGATTATGAATTTTCTGAAAATTATCGTAAAAACCTTTATAATTATGATCAAAATTAAAAATGCCATTAAGATGATTTAAAAATTAATAAACATACAAGTGGTTATAAATGAATCTTTTCTTGGTTGATGATTCAACCATTTTTGGAAAATATATCTTTTTGTACCAATTCAACTGTTTTTAATGCAATTTTTTTAATTTCGCAGGATTTTTTAACAATTTTAGAAGAAATTCTAATAATTTCAAGAGACACTTAAAATTGAAAAAAAATACCAAAAATAATTTAAAAATGACAAAGATTAAAAAAAACTTAAAACAAAATGTAGATTTTTGAAGACTTCGAAATACAATTTTTATGTTCTTATGAATATCTAAAGTGTTTCTTTAGTTTAAAAAATTAATTTAAAGTTAAATTTTAAAATATTTTAAAACATGGCAAAAAATGTCCAAAATTTTCAAAGACGAAAACGGAGGATTTTAAAACTATTCTAGGAATGATTCGAATCAGTTTAAAAGATATTTAGAAATTTAAGAAGTTTTAAAGAATTTAAAAATATTTTGAAACTTTAAAAGATTTTCAAAAATTTATTGAATATTTTTCAGTGTTTTTCAAGCAAAAAGCAGTGCTAAAAATCTTTTAAACTGACTTATTTTCCATAAATTTTTTTAATACCTGTAAAATAATAAAAAAATTGTCAAAATTTTCTTGATAATTTTCCGACACATTTAAAATCTTTAAAAGTAATTTGAATTTCCTTGAAAAACTTAGAAAAATTTTTTTTTCATATTTTTAAAGCAAAAAAAACTAAAAATGTTGATTTCATATTCAAAATTATTTCCCCTTTCAAATTATGTGTCTGAAATTTTTTTTCTTACACGACTGAAAATTTTTTTTGGTTGAAAATTACTCTCTTCGGCTTAAAAATTCATCTCTTTGTGTTGAGGATTCAACTATTTCGTTAAAAATTTATCTTTTTGAATAAATTCAATTGTCTTTAATTGAACATGAAAATTTCTTATGTGAAATGTCAATTGCTACATTTTTTGTTCACAATTAATCTTTTTTTCAATAAAAATTTAATTACTTGGTTGAAAGTTAAACTCTTGTTAAAATTTGATTTTTCAGGTATAAATTGATCATTTATATAAAAAATTTATATCTTTCGTTAAAAATAAGCTATTGTTCTGAAAATTTGTTTCCCTTTTTGGTTGATACCTAATTCTTTTTTAACTGAAAATGTAATTATTCTAATTGAATATCCCATCATATTAGTTGAAAAATTATCTTTACTCATTGAACATCACTTTTTTAAATTTATTATCACTCATTATTATTACTATAACTGTTCAATTTTCTGTTAAGAAATTATCTTTATTATTTAGAAATTTCTACTTTTTTAGTAGAAACTAATCTTTTTGTTTAAAAATTTATTTCTTTGGTTGAACATTAATTTTTTCCAACTGAAAATTGAGCTATTCACTTTTTGGTTCACAATTATTCTTTGTGGTTGAAAATTTATTTATTTTGTTAAAAATTCATCTTAGTAGAAATTCATCTGCTTGGTTACAAATTCATCTTTTTTGTTTAAAATTCAACTATTCCAATTAATGATTTATTATTTCAGTGAAAAAATCATCGGTTTCGTAAAAAATGAATTTGTATTTTTTAGTTAAAAATTTCACTTTGTTAAAATTTTTTAATGTTGAAAAGTCGTCTTTTTTTATAAAAAATTTTGATTTGTTCAGTTTTAAAATGTAAAAATTACTAATTTAATTTTTTTTTCATTCAAAAATTTAAAAGTTATAAATTTTTCATTTTTTATTTTTATGATTCGAAATTTGAAGATTTTTTCGTCAGCTGTGCTGTATTATTTTTTATCGAATCACGTGGTGTATTTTTGAGAGCACACGTGAAAGGAATCATTTAGTATGGGAAATAGATCCGATGTGACAATAATTTTTATTTTTAATTTTTCAAGGAAATAATTTGTAAACAGTTATTTTTGAAAAAAGAGACCTAGCCTGTTATTTACAAGTTTCACAATATTACCTCCAGACTAAATCAATAAAGTTAAAACTATTACAAGCAATCGCATGGTTTTGAAATTCTTTTCTTAGTTATATTTTTTACTTTTATAACCTTTTTGTAAATTATATATACTTACGTGAATAAATTTTCGAATTTTTACCAAGAAATTAGTAGTTTTCCACTCTGGTATTATTGCATATATTTACTTATGAAATTAATGATTTTCTGCTAACACTTAGTGGCGCACTTCTCTCTAATTAAATTAGTAGAATTTTACTAGTAATTAGTCAAATTTCACAGCTTTTTATTCTTGTAAGCACTCATATAATATTATAAATTCAATTATTAAAAAAAAGTTTTGATTATTCTCACGTTATTCGATATAGCGGGTTTCAGAAATAGAAAAGTGGATGAACTAGTTTTCAAAAAATGTTTTAATCAGTTCAAACGCACTTTTTTATTCTTTTATAACCATAAATAATAATTTGTTATGCTAATATAGTTTCACATTTCATGTAGTTGGTATCTTCATGAATGACAAATGCTTAATTCGAATCACACACACTGGAAAAGCAAGCTTTTCAATTTACCTAATTTTTAATGAATAACAATAAAAATAAAAAAATATTTCCTGCTTTTCTTTTATTATTTGTATTTGTATCATAAGAACATCAAGCTGTAGATAAATGTTCATACGTTGTCTAGAAAAATCACTAGTTCTTCTTTATTCATAACTAGACTATTATACGCGCGCGCACGCGCGCGTTAACTTAAATATTCATTTTCATCATTCACCCAATTTTTGAATAACTATTTATTTGTTAAAATTTTTTAACCACTTCGATTTTTGCTGAAATCAGATTCTAAAAGAATGCATTTAATGAATCCGTGTAACGCAGAATTATTTAATGTACGATTACTATTCATATGTCGTTGAAAATTTATCCCGGAATTATAAAATGGAGATTTACGAAAATTCACGGAATATATCATGAATAAGGGCGGCATGGTGGTGCAATTGTAGACAAAAAATGTCCGAAAAATAAATTGTTATGTCATAAATACCAACAATACATCATCGCCAAATTTATAAACAATGCAGCAAAATATATTGATAAGTCATTAAAATATATTGTTTCTGCACTTTTTGTCCATAGAATTAAATATTGCAAAAAAACTTAATTTTTGTGAAATGACATTTGCAGGTACTTTTACATACATTTTTTTAAATCAGGGGATCAATATACTACATCGCCAAATCATTAAAACATCATTACAATATGAAAATCATCAAACATGTATTTGGATTAAAATGTTTAAATACGTTTTGCGTTATATTTTCTAATTTGAACTTTCTTCTCTAAAAATATGATTTTTAAATAAACATTATTGGAAATGAGTGCATCAAAAAACATCGCTAAATCATTTAAACACTATTATCTCTATTTTAAAAATTATATTGCGATTCAATACTTATTTAGAAAATATAAATCACTAAACCATTACTCGCATTTAAACTTTTAAATAATTTTAAAAAACAACTGCATACAAAAATACATCGCTTAATAATTTTTACATGATCTACATATAATATTGAAAATTAAATTCAGATACTACCCATCTTTTTTCATGGTTATCTCACGGCTAGATTAAGTACCACTTCTCCATGCTTTAGGAAAGTGAATTGAAATATTCAAACTTTGATCAATTTAAGCTCAAAATCTCTTCTTTAAAATAAAATTAAGAAAATGATGAAATATTTACTTTTTCTCGAATTATAATGAAGAATGTGGAAGTATGCGTCGAATTGACACCTTATGTTAATAACGCGCGAAAAACAACAGATAAAAGAATGCAGTGAAATTTCATAGTCAATAATTGGTCACAATAATTTAAAATAATTATATAATTGCAATAGTCAGATATGTCTAAAATATAAGTAAACTTTGATTATACATATTATAGCTAATATTAAATTACATAATCCTAATGTAAAAAACAATTTATGTTACTTAACCAAAAAAATTAAAATTTAATCTTAATGCAGTTTAATATTGTGAGAAAAATGATTCAGTGATTAATAAATTAGTCAACAACGTGAAAATCAATAAACAATTATTTTCATTGAAACATTTGAATAATTTCTACTTCATATTTTAATGAAAATTTAAATTATTCATACAATTTTTAACTAATTTCAGAAAAAACTCAAATCATATTTGCATATATTCAATATTTAATCAGTGCACAACATAAATAACATTGAATAATTTTTTTCATTCAAACATTTATATCAATTTCCCTTTATATTTTTTTCTTGGAAATTTTATTTTTAAAAATTTAAATTATCAATTAACTTTTATACTAATATTTGACAAAATTAAAACAGAATATTTCGATATAATTTTGAAAATTGAATTTGAATATTCATTTCAGCATTAATCTTTAAATTCAAACATTGAAATAAATTTTACTTTACCATTTTTTTTTTTTATTTTTACTTTCATTTCTAAGAATCTGATTTATTAGTAACCTCTTATACTAATTTCAGAAATAGTTAAAACATTTTTCTATATAATTTGAAAAATTAAATTCAGATACCCATTTCGCAACATCAGACACGTTTGAAAAATTATATATAAGTAGAATAGGGATATTTTAAATATAAATAAATCTTTATTATGCAAATTATATCCAATATTGGATTACATAACCTTTCAGTAATTATTCAATTTATGTTACTTACCTTTACAAAAACTAAATTTTAATCTTTATTTAATGTCATATTGTGAAAAATTATTTAGCTAATAATTAATTAATCATTTTGCAAAGAAAGAAGCATTAAACTATAAAGTCCATCAAAACATTCAAGTAATTTTTAGTTAATAATTTTTTTATTTTTTATTTATGAAAATTTGATTGATTGACAACCTTTTAAACTAATTCGAGAAAATATAAGTTTTTATAGAATCAGTTAATACTTAAGTAATCAGTTCACGGCATAAAAGAATCAAACTATTATTTTCATTAAAACATTTAAATAATTTTTACTAAAATTTTTTTTCAAATTTTAACTTTCATTCAGAAATATTTCATTTATTAAGAAGATCTTTAAATGATTCCAGAAAATTTAAGTTTTAAAAGAATAAATCAATTATAATATAATAATAAATATTAATAAAAAATAATGTGTAACATTATTTTTATTCAAACATGTAAATAATTTTCAATTTATATATTTAAAAAAATTTTCATTGCATTCTGAAAATTTAAGTAATTAATTAACCTTTTATACTAATTCCAGAAAAAATTAAACATATGTCTATATAATTTTGAAAAATAAATTCAAATAATCATTTCACAACATCGCAAACATTAAAAAAAATTAATAGATTTAATGTTTTCACGATGATTCATTATAATAAAGGAGTTACTTCGGGTTACAATCGTGTGAAAAACTACGAATCTTGCCGACGTT
>JAUELO010445211.1:0-13780 GCA_032357855.1 Amphibolips quercusostensackenii | reverse complement strand
CTTTTAGAATTATATCTACGAATTTGCTTGAAACCGCTTCACGCTAGGATACGTATTTTTGGTTAAAATTGTTAAAAATAATATTAGAAATAATTAAATTTATGGAAAAACGACACAAGACAACGAAAATACGTCTTTATTTTGCAATATCTAAATCAGCAATCCCAATTACAGCTGTCGATGCTTTAACCTTTAATTTTAAAAGATCTGTGCACAAATTTGCGAGGCGTACAAAGACTGTGCGCGCAGGGCAAGTAGAATTTATTATCAAGCGTGAAGCACGCTTAAACTTGCGAGCACCTTGCGTATCGCGCGATGAGAATGTGCCTGCGCTGCAAGTAGACTTTTAAAGATATAACGAATGCGAAAATTAAAGACAAAAAAATATCTTACAGTAATGCTAGTACATACTATATCAATAATCCTACATTTAATGGAATTATTTTTAATTGCTAAGAATGGAATAGTGATTGTCTTTTGTTCCAACACTGCAGCCCTAGAAGCCACGCTGGCCAGAGTTTTATTCCCAAAGTAGGAAGCGTGGCTGGATGTGTTTTTTCATAAAGCTTTATGTCTGTCTCTTGAAATACGACCTCTTAGTTATTCTACAGTCAATGATAACCATATAGATCAGACGCTAATAAGCCTGGCAGCTGAAGCAACTATAAACATTTAATTCATAAAAAAAAATTTTAATTGAATAGGCTTAGAATTTCAAACATTTTGTAAACTGGTTAGATAATTTATTATATGAATAATTCTAGTTAGTAAAATATGTTTTTCAAAATTCTTGTTTTTGTATGTTCAATCTTTTCATGGATGGAAATTGTCTAATATTAAAAGATGAAAAATTGTTTAATTTCAAACTTTATTAATTGACTATAGTTTCCGGAATAAAAGCGTTTGGTAGCGGTAATTTGTGTGGTACTGATTTTGGTAAATTGCAGTGAGGTTTGAGCTCAGGTAATGGTCAGAGTGTGAAAAAAGTATTTTGGATTGAAATATTGCACGTTGAAGATAATATAAGTGAACAAATAAGTCATATTTTGTGCAACCACATTTGTTTCGTGTGGCCTAAGAGGTAAGCCTAGTTTGTTAAACGTGGGGAGCAGGGTAGGGTGACCGGTGCAGCCCAGTAGCAACGCCAGGGCAGGATAGGTAGAAAGAAGCACGAAAGAATATAAGGTACCATGGTGAGGTAATACAGTGTCAACAAAAGTTATGCAAGTAACGTAAGTAGAAGTAGAATTCACCTTGAAAGGTCTGAAAATGTTAAAAATCACCGGGAAAAGATCAAAATGGAGCGGAGGAGAAAGACAAGGGGAAAGCAGAAGACAAATTCAAACGTATACATCCCAGAGATAATGAAAATTTGAAAGTAGACGAAATGCGTAAAATGATTATAGAGGTAATGCAGACAAATAAAAAAAGGCAGGAAGAAAAAGGAGAGGAAATAAAAGTCAAAATTAGAAAAAAAAGGCCGAGCTTAGAAAAAAGATGAGAAAATGGACAACAGTTAAGGAAAATTTGGAAAAAAAATGCTCACATTAGCACAAATATTTGAAAAAAAGGAAGAGTCTTGAAAAAAAGTAGCACAGTTAGAAAGTAGGATTATAAAGATAAAAACCTCAGACACGGAGTCTGGTGGTCAGAGAGTGGGAGTGAGGAGATAAAGATAGGAAAAAAATAGAAAGGAAAGAGAGATATAAAAGAAAGAGAAACATAGTGATGAAGGGTCTAAGATTGAAAGAAAAGAAACTGAGGAAAGGAGTGGAAGATGTGCCAAAAAGGATAGATGCTAAGGTGAACATAAAGGAAATGCGAAGTGTAGAAAAAAAACGCGATGAGGGAAGGTTATGGTATTAGTAAAGAGTTCGAAGAGAATGGAAGATGGTTTGCCAAGAGTAGAAAAAAATATGCAGTACATGTTGAAAAAAATAGCGGAAGAGGAAAGAAGTAATGAAAAAGGAACATGGGTTAAGTATGGAAGAATACAGAGAGAAAGTGTATGGCGGAATCAGGACAAAGAAAGAAAAGAGATAGTAAAAATGAGATACCGGAAAACTAGGTAAGAGGAAGGTTACCAAGAGGTTCTGAATGGCAGGTGCAAAACCCAAAAAGAAAGAATAAAAAAGGCAGAGTAATGGGAGGAATAGTGAAGAGAGTAAGGAGAGGTTATATAACAGAGACAAATAAGAAAGAGATGATAGAACAAAAAAAAGGATTAGTAGTGGAAGAAGTATAAATGGGAAGGACGAGGTAAAAAAAAGTGTAAAGTGTATGTAAACGGTGATATGGAGGAGAAATCAGAGGAGATGAAAAGAACTAATAGCAGCAAATGAGGAGGAGATTAGGCTTATAATAGGGGAAGATTATAACGCGCGAACAGAGGATAGAGAAGTGAGGGAAGTGGTAGAAGGAAGAGAAAAAAGTTCCAAGGTTCATTTTAAATTGAAATATAAAAGGCACTGAGGAATAGCAATATACACGCTCAGGAGAAAAAAGGGAGCGGTAATTAAGTATGTTATTGTGGACGATAAGGTAAAAGACAAAGTCAAGAAATCAGAAATATAAGATTATATAGATTCGGATCACTTTCCTATAATAGTGACATTAGAGAAAGAAAAATGTGATAGCAATATAGATAAAAAGGAAGCAAAAGTAAAAAGATCAGAAAGAGGGCATGGGTCTAGTGAATGAAAAAAAAAGTTTAAGGAAAAGGTCAGAAGGATCAATATGGAAGAGGCAAATGTAAACAAAAAGAAGGAGTTAATGATAGTAAAAGTAAAAAGAGTATTATAGCGTACAAGCAAAGAAGAAGTTAGTGAAGACGGGAATAGAAGTGGATGGAGTAAAGAATGTGAAGAGAAAAAGATGAAAGTTAGAAAGGCATTAGGAAAATAGAGAAAAGGGAAATGTAGTGAAGAAGAATATAGGAGAAAAAAGAAAGAGTATACTGAGTTGTGTGGCCAGCATAAAGTAGAGGGGAAGAAAAGGTTTAAGGAAGAGGTCGAGAATACTAGGACGAAAGAAGAGGTTTGGAAGCAAATAAACAGAGAAAAAAATAAAATAAAAAAGTTAATCGGGAATTTAAAAGAAAGCTATGAAAGAAGAAAAATATGGTAGAAAAAGAGATGAGGCAGAGGACATAACCAGGAAAGAAATAGGAAAAGTGTTTTCTATAATGAATGTGCATGTATTATGTGCAATAGAGTATGGAGAGAAGAGAAATGTCCAGTGCTATAAAAAGAAGAAGTAATAAAGAAAGGCAAAGGGGAAAAGGGTAAAGGTATAGGGTCGCGACGCTAATGCCTACATTGTATAAAGTATATATAACTGTTTTAATAGGGAAGTTGTAAAAAGAAGTTTAGGAAAAAGATAGTGCCACTGAATCAGTCAGGTCTTAGAAAAGGAATGAGGGTGACGGAAAACATATATGTTTCGAATTATCTGATAAATAAAAGAATTAAAAGGGAGAAAGGGGCAATGATAGAAATGTTCGCGGACATAAAAGCGGGGTTTGACTCCTGGACCGACTCGAGATGGAAAAAGTTATTGTGAAAAAAGGAATAAGAAAGATACTAATAATGAGGGTATCGGAAAATTTTCAAGAACAAAAAGCAGGGTAAAGGTAGGACAACAAGTATGGGATAGCTTTTGCTTAGTTAGAGGAGTAAGGCAATTTCTGATGCTAAGTCCACTTCTATTTCATATATTTATCTCAGATTCAGAAGAGAAAATAAAGTTAAAGGGATAGGGAGGAATTCGGATAGAAGAGAAAAAGATATATACACTAGCATAAGCAGAAAATATAGTGTTGATGGCAGAGGAAGAAGAAGAGATGGCAGGCTTGATTATTGGATTAGAGAAATAGGCAGATGAAAAAAGACTAAATTCGAACGTTGAAAAGACAAAGATAATAAGGTTTAGAAAAGAAGGGGGAAGAAAGAAAGAATGTACTGGGAGATGGAAGGGAGTAAGGCTAGAAGAAGTAAAGGAAATCATATATTTCTTATATACCTTGCAAACAAATAAAGGCCATAGAGCTCATGTAACAAAAAAAGGTAAAAAAAACGGCAAAGGAAATTAATCAGATATAGGGAATACAATAAAGAAGGTTAAAAAAAGATTGAAGAAGGAATATGTGGAAAGAGAACAAAAGTTCACAAGAAAGGTGTGTAAGTTGGACGCAAGGGCAAACTGGAGGACACCGGGATGTGTGGTGGGAGAAGAAGCGCGAAGAGATAAATTAATTACTAGAGCGCGAAAGAGAGAATGTCAATTTAAGACGAAATTAAAGGAGGAATAGAAAGGGGCATTAGCAAAAAGTGTTTGCAGGAGGTAGGAGGCGATTGAACTAATAGAATAGAAGAAAGAAAGGAGTACTTAGTGCTAGAGATATAGATGAGGGAAATAATGTATGTTATAAAGAATTGGGGAGAAGGGACAGCGAAAGGCCATGAATGGAGAGATGGGAAATGATTGAGAAATAAAAATATAATAAATGGTATAAGAAGATAAAAAAAGGAAGAAATACCAACGTTTATAAAAGAAGAATGGGGAAAGAGAAGATGGACCATAATAGAAAGATTTAGAATGGTAAATAAGGTGAGGGAGGGAATGTAATAAGAAAAGAAAGAGAACAAGAAGTGCAGAGTATATAAATGGGAGGAGGGAAGATGGGAGCATACACAGAATGGATGTAGGAGAGAAATAAAAGATCAAGGAAGTTGGCAAGAGAATGTGGTAAAGATTCTTAGGGAGAATGAAATAGCGAAGGACTGGATGAAGGAGTTCGAGTGGGCTACAGGGGCGAATGAGAGTGAATGAAAAAATGAATGTCGAAAAAATGGTAACATGAGAATAAGATAGAAGAGAAGTAAAAGGAAAAGAAAAAGAGAACGGAAGTCGCATAGGATTGAAGCCTGAAGATCTGTGAGAAAATATTTTGTAGTAGTATAAGTAGAGTAACTTGCGGATGCGCGCGCTTTCACTCGCTCGATCTCCATATGTGATACAGAAGGAAGGATCTAGGTATAAGAATTAATGTAAATAGTTGTAAATAATTGTAAATATTAAAGATAAGTTAACATGAAGTTGTAGTAGGTATTGTAAGGAACGGAAGTCATGCAAACCCTTCAGGGTCACATTATTAATAAAGAAGAAGAACTCTATTTATTCTTATTGGCCAAGCATTGAAAATATTAAGTATTTTTTTTTTTGCATTTTAAAATGTAAAAGTATGGCTAAGAGACTTAACTACAAGAATTTTTATATTCAACTGTGAGGTAAAGAATCAATTTCAAATTTAAACTTAGAAACGTTTTTAAATTAAATAAAGAACTTTTTTTCTTCTATGCCAATTTTTATAAAAAAATTTAGGTTTCTTAATTTTGAAAACTTTAAGGTTGAAAAATGCGACTAGTACTTTTTTTTCTCCACTTCTGGGTGACGTTTAGGAAGCTTAATAGTCTGGCGGGAAATTAGATCACAGGAAAAATGGATTTATATTTATAACTTTAATATTATTTTTGATGCTATTGTTAAAGAGAAAAAAAATTCATTTCAATGAAAAAACTTTTGAGCGTACACAAGTAATTTTCAGAAAAACTTATATTATTGACATAACTACTTTTTCCATCAAATTTTTTTTTAATTTTACAATTTTTTTAAATGAAAGCTTATTTTCTCAAGAAAAAAATTTGATGCAATTTTCCTAAGTACCATTTTAAAAACTGAATTATTTATGTCAAGTATTTTTTTTTAGATAGTTTTTTTAATATCAAAATGATATGTTAATCACTTTAGGCAATACAAACTCGTTTTCAGAAATTTTCTTTGTCAAAATTATAGTGCATTTTTTTTTTTTAATGTAAGCTTCTGGCTATTTATTAAATCTCATCGTGTAAGCGATAAGAATATATAATGACAGCGATAAGGACATTTAATAAAAGCGACAAGGATATATAATAAAAGCGATAAGAATTACGCGACAAAAACCAAAAGTTTAGCTATTTTTCCTAAACTAGCCACGGTTGACGTTACCAAATTATTTTGCTTTCCCGATATTGAAAAAAATGGGGATCGTTTATAATCTGGTCTTTACTTTGGTCGTTATACTCAATTCTTGTATTAAATATAATACTATAATATATCTATAAGTTTAAAAAGGTTTTTCAGCTCGACGATCAAAAAAAAATTCTGCTCTGTGCTTTTGAATCCTAATAATATTTTTTAAAAGAAAAATTTGAGTATCATTTCGGAAACTGAAAAGCCAGAACACAGTTATATATTTCAATTAAAAGATTCTGAAGAACACACGTTTAATTAGCGATTTATTTTTGAACAGTTGGAGAATCGTACTTACTGGTTATTTAATTTAAATTTTCCAGAAGTTATGTTTAATGAGATTTTTTCAATTGTGTTAAGTATTGTGCTGAACGTTGTGACTAAAGTTTAATGAACAAAAGTTTTTGTATATTTTATTAATAAATTAATTTTCTCTTCTTAAAAAAAAAGTATAAAATTACCTGTTTTTTTGCAGAGTTAAGTTTAGAATTTGAGTGCTTACCTAATGGCAAACCTATTCGTATTCCTCGTAACGAACAATAATTTTCTTTCTCTCACGTACAACTTTCTTCTGCCAGATCTCTACCTCCAGTCGAGCGTACTTTTCGTGCCAGGTCCAGGTCTTCTTCTGCCAATACTAGGTGCATGGCTCCATTAACCAGGCTTGTTGATGCTGCTGACAAAATTATATATGAAATTGACCTACTTGAATTTATTTGGCTCACTCCCAGAAAAAATCTGCACCGTCGTTTCGAACTTCGAAGATACAATTTTCCTGCGTAAAAGAAAATTGTAATACGCGGAAGACGGAGTACTTTTGTGTCCATCTCAGCCGAAGAACAAATTGTATCATCAACCAGAAATAGAATGATTAAATTTTTAGATAAAAAATTATTTTAAAAAAGTAACAAATTTTCAATACAAAAGTTGAATTTTCGACCAGAGAGATAGATCTTCAAATAATAGAATGAACTGTTAACAAGGAAGTTCAACTTTCAACCAAGTAATTTAATTGCAATCAAAACGATTAATTTTCTATGAAAAATTACGAACTCGCAATAAAATGCATACAAAATTTTCAACTTAATTGTTCAATTTTCAATTAAAAATAGAGTAGTGAAATTTTTAGTAAAAAAAATTATTAAAAAAAAACAATTTTCAAAAAGTAATTGAATTCTCAGCAAGAGAAATGGCTCTGTCAGAAAAGACAAATCTACAATAAAAACATAAATTTTTAACCAAACTGTTAAACTATCAATTAAAAGTTGAATAAGGAAATTTTATTTGAAAAAAATTATTTAAAAAACAAATTTCCAACAAAATAGTTGAATTTTCAGCAAGAAAGATGGTTGCTCATATAATAAAATGCATATTTGATAGAGAAGTTCAATTTTCAAACAAGGACAGTCACCGGGATTTATCGCCGGTGTAGAGACTGACGGCGTAGGTATATCTAGGTGCTCTGAATGTAAACAGTCAGGGGCGTATAATGAACCATTTCCGGTGGATTTTTCTGCGTAGAAAAAAATATTTTGAAATTTTTTTTTTAATACGGAGATAAGGGAAACCAAATATTTAAAGGAAATGCGAAAGAAAGTTTGCAGTCACCCGTGAAAAAAAATGTTTTTCCTGCTCACGTACTTGAAACGTTTGCGGACCTTCGAGAATCTCGTGTAATACAAGAACTTTCTCTTGAATAATCATTCCGGATACTGTATCACCTCCATCGCTTCCTTGCTTTAACCATTCGAAGACAGCAGTTTCCAAAAGCACATCACTATTTTTCAATAAAACACCTTGCAAACCACTTTCCAACACTTGACAATTTAAAAACGCTACAGTGATCGGACCTCTCCTTCTACTATGTGAGATAGACAACGAGATGCGATCGAGTTTGAAACCGTAGCATAATATATTTTTTTTAAATAGCTGTTATTCACTGCTCCTTTTTATGCAAATTGTTGAAATAACAGCAATAACTTCGAGATATGCTAGAATTTGCGTGTTTGCTAGTGCTGTTGTCAAGGTGAAAGAGGTACTGCACAGGCACATTGAATAATACGAGATAAGTTTGTTTTATCATGGCATTAAATAATCTGCTTTGTCTGATCAGCTTTAAATTGGCATCCGAGCCTTACTGCTAGTCGATGCGATCCCGCTATCGTGCTGATCCGCTATGCAAACGTGCGTGATCTTCTCGCTTGAAAGTGAAATGCCGACGCAACGTCATGACCCAGTTACCCACGAAGGCCGTTGAGTTAAAGCGCTTTATTGATACTCTCCTGTTTTTTCTAACTGTTGAATCTCGCACTTCGCGCTTGATAATATATTTATCTCGCGCTTTGTGCTCGATTATGTATGTACTTCGCGCTACGCGCTCTGTCTTTGTATTTGCCGCACATTTGCGTACATACCTTTCAAAATTAAAGGTCATAGCATCGACAAAATGAAGTGCAAATTTTATTTATTATTACTTTTGTATTTGTTACTTCTTTTAATTGTAATTTTATTCTCAGCTACCCTGAAGAATGTATCCTTATAATAAATTTATATTATTACAATTCATAGTATGCATTGGTATTAAAACATAAGTATTTTTCATTGTCTTGTTTATATAATTGAAAAAGTGTGCATCTTATAAAAAAATAATTTTGTTAGTAAAAGTTTTCTTGCAAATTGTGTTGTTTGACTATAATTTTTTTTTTAATTTTCAACGTTAATTTTCATGATTTAAACTAAAAATATGCATCCGAGCGTGAAGTGTTTCAAAGCAAATTTGAAGATATAATTCAAGTAAAAATTTGTATTCAATAAATTTTTTATTGTAGTTTGTGTTCTTTTTCTGAATAGTAAATTTATCTATTTTCAATATATTTTTACAATAATAGTTTAAAAACAGTTTTTAGATATTTTTGGCTAAACAGCTTTTGACTTTTCATTTCTTTTTGTCTTTTGTTTGGTTTTTTAAAATTTAATGTTATTATTTTCAATATTATTTTTTACTGTTAAAATAAAATCTACTGGTCCTATCTGAAAATTATTAATAACAAATTTTTAGATACTTCTGGTGTGACGAAAATTTTCAAATTAGTATGTTTCGTTCCTTTTTTTATATTTCTTTATTTTTAATGTTCTTTTCACAATTAAAACGAAAAATACGCATTTTATTAAAAATTATTCATTATAAATTTCTAGATCGTTTTTAGGTAAGCAACTTTTGCCTATTTATTTTTTTCATAGCTTGCATTGTTTGTCCAAAAATGATAAGGGGTCTCTAAGGCCGGTTTTTGACCTAAATTAGAATAGGGCTAAAGAATTCGAAATAAATTCCTACAGTGTCTTCTAAAAATAAATAGATAATTCCACCATATACGGACCACCACTACTCGCCCTATTCATCACCACCACCCCTTCAATAAATTAAAACTTAACCGCTTTTATACAGCGTTTTTGGAAGGATTCAACACTTTTAAGCTTGTATTTGCTTAATAAATTACACTATGAACTTCTAATGAGCTACCTTCACTCTTCTTCACCATTTTTATCCTTTATACCCTCCTTAAGGAGGATGGAGGGGGTGGTTTTATTAATTATTTATGTGCAGGGTGTGCAAATACAAAATATGTAAGCTTGATGATCAGACTTGTCTAGGGTATCCTTGGGTTTTTTAGATCGCTGATTCTGAATCCGAGGCCCGTTGACCTCCATCTGATCAGTTTCAAGGTTATTTTAAGGTCAAACTGTGAAAAAACGGATGAAAAATTCAGAAAAGTACATTCATAGAGTTTTCGGGTAGCTGAATCTAAATATGAGGTCCGCTGACTATTATCACATCAGAGTCAAGGTCATTTAAAGGTCAAAGCGTAAAAAACTGTTAAAAAATCCTGAAATATATATATAGGTTTTTCGGGTCGGTCAATTCAAATTCCTTTGCCATTCTACGTATCCTCCGTCTCCACCCCTGTAAAGACCTCTATATGACCTTAAGGGATCACGAATAAAACAAAAACCACCTGTCCTATCAAAAAACAATTTGTATCAAATTTGTAGATCTTTTTTACATGCATAATTTTCAAACATTCATCTCTTTGGAATCTTGCATAGTTTAACCGTAAAATTCAATTTTTTATTTTTTATTATTTTTTGTGGGATCAAAACTTGAATTTTCTATTTTCGAAGAAAATTCAAAAAGTTCTTATGGTAATATTCTCATTACTCTGGAGCTACGTTAATCTATAGAAAAGTTTTTTTATGTTTTTGATAATCCTTTTTTGAAAAACAAGAGCATTGTGTCTTTAAGCACTCGCAAGCAGCTGCGTCAAATAATCTTTCTGCTTCATGCATGTATGATTTAATCTTTTTCTTAAACATGGGCTTATCCGCGTCTCTGAGAAATAATTTTTTCATACTAATATAGTAACTGCAGCAAGTACCTGTCTTAGCATATATAATATGCTTTTTCGCCTAACCCAGGAATTAAACTTTTTTTATATTTCTCCCTTACTTATTACTATATTAATGTACTTCACTTTGAAATAACGAAAAAATTTAACTACAGAAAAAGGTAGGCTTATATTTATTTAATACATTAGACTTTTCTGGAATCGTTATTTATGAGATTTCTTGTCAAACTGATATACTAGTCTTCTATTTATTACTTTAAATAAAACATGATCATCTCAAGTGAACACCTTTATAGCAGAAAGTTGTCTGAGAAGTAAGTTACAGAAAAAAAACAAAAGCTTCAAAATCTTGAATTTTGTATTTTTCTAAAAAACGCGTGATCACATTTTTAGTCACAGCTCACTGAAAATAAGGTTTTTGAAGTTTTTATGTCTCATTTTATAGGCAGTATTTTGCTGAGAAACATGTGATCTTTCCAGATTTTTAATACTGCTTTCGCAGATTTAAGGGGGGTTCGAAATTAAGGAAAACGCCATTTTTCGACACTTTTGATCAGTTGTAGTGGAAATACGTAGTTTTTACAATTCCTTTCCTTATCTTTATCATGCAGGATGCATTGGTTATAGTCAGTTAGTTGTTAGACGGGCAAAAAGCTCCTATAGAGCTCTCTTAGTGCTCAAGCTATAAAGCCTATTGTCCACACCCTTAAATATTTGCTCTCAGCAATCAAAACCACACCTCTTGGTCAAGCCTAGTATATCAATTGGCCAATCACGTTATAATTTCGTCAGGTCTCGTAAAATAGGCCCCAAGGGTTTGCTGCCTGAGCCTAGCTAATGCCGGGCATTAACATATTATGCAGGGATATTTTGTCACCCCTGCCGCACTTTCTGCACTCGGTTAAGGGTTATACTTTATTTTGTGCATATGATAGTTTAGGTGGTTGTGCTTTGTGAGCATACGAATGACCGTCCTCATATTTTTCTTGGCTTAACTCACGATTTCCTTGGCTCTGTCTATCATATACGTGTAGCCCAGGACGGCTTTTGCCTGTCAGCAACCCTGAATTTGTTTCTAATATTCTCAGTGCTTTGTTTAGTTTTAGCCTTGCTCCCTGTGTGAATATATAATATGCAAAATAAGCACTTTATTTTTTTTCGCTAGTTATTTTAGTGCCATTTTGCATTTTCGAACCAACTCTGATGTTATGTCTGATTTCCCAACCTACGTTGAGGTCGCTTGGCCGTCTGAGCAGATCGCGATCTGCCTGCCAGGAGCGTTTACCTCTAACGATGTCTCAGCACAGCAAAGTTCGGACAGATACTCTGCCTAAAAGACAGTAACATGCCTTCCTAGCGAGATCCCTAGCCTCCTTCTTCCTGTGCAATCATAATTTTCTGCTCGTGACCCCCTTCTCCTCTGTAGCCATCTGTGTACGAGATTTCCTTTTGGATTGGTTTCCACGTATGCCTGCTTGGAATGCAGACGCGGAAAGTGTGTGTCTAGTGTGTCTAGTTCCCGGAATCCATCTTTTTACTCTTGACAGGCGGCATATCCTGTAAGCCACTTCTGCAGTTATCGCAACATGTAGGAGCTCTTTAGAGAGCATGAATCCTATCTCCTCTGTGGGCGTAGTTCTCATTACTTTCGTCAAACCCCTAAAAGCTGGCGTTTGTAATCATCGCAGCCTGTCCTGAATTGTTTCAAGTTCCACTGGTGGCTACCAGACAACAACTGCGTATGAAAGCCTTATATTGAGAACAACAGTGTAGAGCCATGCAAGCATTTTAGGCCCTATACCCCACGTCGAACTAAAGGCTCTCCTTAACATCTAAAAGGTCGTGACAAACTTTCTGCACTGGATCTCCAGGTGGTTCGGCTAGTTCAGTTTAGTATCTTGTCTTACTCTTAGATATTTAACTGAATCTCAAATCGTTAGCCTCCTGCCACGAAATACAGGAACGTCAAATTTAAGCACTTTGAAATTTTTTGAGAAAATAGCCATTTTGGTTTTGTCAGGATTTGCCCAAAGCCCTGACCTATCGCACCAGAGCTCCACGATGCGCAGCGCTGACTCTGCAAGGCCCACTTACGTATAAATATAGGTTGTGCTCCAGGACCTTTTACATGTGCGCTAAATACACATCATCCGCACCTGGTGACTTATAAGGACAAAAGGACCCTAAGGCCCATTTCATTTTCTTACTATTCACAACCTCAGAGGCGAGGTTCCAGTGAGCCCTCCCACTTTATTGGTCCCTGCTGCCTACCTTTTGGTCAGTTGGCATTCGTTCAGAACCCGGAAAGTGAACTTTTATGAGTATTTATCGTTGCTTTTTTGTCTTTGTCAAAAACACCATCATCGAGCCTTATGAGCCGGAGGCGAGCTTCCGGATTCTTGAGAAGAATCTTGTAAAGCTTCGCTTTTTTCGGAATGTTTTTTTAAATTCTTGCAGAAGCCCCTCTAATATTCATGTTTGTATATTCTTATGTTCTTATTGTATTCACACTAAGCCTTGATTGTGCTTTCGGGGCAATTATTCTTCTACGATGTAGTCAGAGACTTTGTGGCCCACTACCTTGCTTTTTAGTCCCCCACAATGTATGGTGTGAGTTTGCATCACAGCTCAACAGCAGAAGAATGCTGTTCTTCCCGCAGTGCTGAAGTAGAGCCTCCACCTCTCTGGGAGGTGGGGGCTCTCGGCATCGCCTGGGAAATAAGCCAAGGCGATCAATACCTTTAATCTTTCTTTTTTTCCGCCTCTGAGTCTTAGCTTGATAACGATTAGTTCTCTGGATCAGAGCTTAGGACCCAAGATCGCATCCATACACTTGACGACTATGCATGCCCTTGGTTTTTTTTCGCGCAGCCACTTATATATGGTGCCACACCCTGAAAAGCCACTAATCCTATTCCTGTATAACCAAGGTTCTTAGATTAGCCGCCGAGGCGCCTTTGCAATGATGCAAATCAAGCTGCATCATGGAGATTTCCGTCTCAGCCAATAAGAAAGTAATTCTTGAAACATTTTGGCGCTTCTAGTATCTCTGCGGATCCCAGTTGGGTCACCTGGATGGTAACCCTACCCGCTTCTAATTAGTGTCGGGAATTTAGAGCAGCAAGGGTTCTGATTGAGTTTTCGGCAACAGGATTACGAGGGAGGATTGATAAGTTTCCGGCCTGACCAAGAAAAGCAACGTTTTTAAGAATTTTTTTTTTTATTTCTCATCATAATCTCCTCCAAGGCTGATACATTTCTCATAGCGGTGTTCTAGTCTAGTAATGCCATCTCTATAGAATGATTCG
>JAUELO010445195.1:0-23823 GCA_032357855.1 Amphibolips quercusostensackenii | reverse complement strand
ATATTATTAGCAATGATACTTAATTGTTTAAATAAAACAATGATAACTAGCCCCAAAAACTCGCAAAACGTGATTTTTCACCTATGGGGGTTTTTGGGACCCCATAAAAAAGACTTATGGGGGTGATATAGGAAAAATCACTTTTTCCTTATTTTATGATTAATTTTTTCAGGATAAATGTTGAGTTTCAACTCGAATTATTAAATCTTGACTACTCTAAAATAAAATTTTTTGGAAAAGTATTTTCTTTTTATGGGAAATACGTGTCATGGCGTTTTGTTAGACATTTTTTTAAGGATTTATTTTATTCTGGATTTGAACAAATTTCAGGGCGATATACATGAATATTTGGGAAAAAAATATTTAATTTATTTAATTATCAAATTAACAGTTTTTTCGTCTTATTTTTAGTTTTTGAGTAGCAGTAATTACATCCCCGTCGGAGATGAATAACATTTAAAAAAAATTTATTTATGTTTTTTTTTCGTAATTCTATTGTTTTTGTTATTGAAAAAAGGTTATTTCATATGAAAAAGTATGTCAGCATGTGCTCACAATTCGTTATTTAATAATCCTTTCTCAAAAGTCGAATTTTTTAACCCAGAAAGATGAACTTAAAAAAAGTTAATTTTGAATCAGTGATAAATTTTCAACTAAATAGTTGAATTAAAGTGTCAAAAGACGGTTTTCTTTAAATTTTTAACAAAATGATGAATTATCAACGAAAATTTGAATAGTTGAATTTTCAACTTACAGAGATCAATTTTTAACCAATTGTTCAAATTTTTAATAAAAAAGCTTAAACTTTCACTAACAAGAATTGCATTTTCAATCAAATAGTGGGATTTTCAAGGCAAAAAAGACCAATTTTTTCAAAGAAAATTGAATTTTTCACCCGAAAATTTGAATTTTTAACAACATACTTTAATTTTTAACCATAAAGATAAATTTGTAACAAGATTATTTAATTTTACGACCAAATTGTTGAATTTTTTATCAAATAGTTGAATTAAAAAAAAACTTGCTTTTTCTGCCCAAAAAAATTGAGTTAAACCCGAAAAGATGAATTTTCAAAAGAAAAACTTTAATTTTTATTGAAAAGAAATTTTAACCAAATAGTTGATTTTTTGACAACAAAATTAATTTTCAACTACAAATTTGAACTTTAAAGCAAAAAAAAAAATTTTTTGAGTAAATAGTTGAACTGTAAATTAAGTAGTTAAATTTTTAACCTATAAAGATAAATTTTAAACCAAAGAACAATTTTTTTAGAAGGTATTTCATTTCTGAACTCGAAATTTTAAAATTTCAAAAAAAAAAGATAAATTATCAACAGTAAATGTAATTTTTTGTATTTAAATTATAAAATAAGAAATTTTCAATAATATAGATAAGTTTTAGACTAGAAAGTTGAACCTTTTATTAAAGTAATCGAAACCTTACCAAAATAACCAAATTTTCAACAAAATATTGACAATTTTATTAAAACACTTGAATTTTCCACATACGAATCTTTTATTAGACAGTTAAATTCTTAACACAAAAATTCGAATAAAAAAAAATGAATTATGAACGAAAAATTTGACTGTTGGTAAGTTAATTTTCAATCAAGGACAATGAAATTTGAACCAAATGGTTGAATTTTCACCAGAAAAATTAATTTTCCACTAAGCGGTTGCACTTACAATATAAAAATAAAACTACAGAAAAAGAGACTAATTTTTAAAAAATCGTTGAAATTTTAACAAAATAGTTAAATTTCAGAAAAAAAATTATTTTCGAACCTTAAGTTTGAAGTTTAAAGCAAAAAATGGAAATTTTGAAACAAAATAGTTTAACTGTAAACCAAATTGATTAATTTTCGACCATTTTCATTTTCTACCAAATAGTTGAGTTTTTTTAAATACTTGAATTTTCTACCTGCAAAAATGAATTATTAATCAGTTGAATTTTTAAGCTGAGAAAGAGAAGTTTTCTAAATAAAATTGTTGGTGTTTTAACTAAAAAGAAAGAAATTTTTGACAAAATAGATAAGTTTTTGACCAGAGAGTTAAATTTTCAAAAAAATAATCACTATTTTGATAGAACACTTTAATTTTCGAATTTTCGAGCTGGAAATATGGATTTTTTAGAAGATAGTTAAATTCTTAACCCAAAAATTAAAAATTTTAAAGAAAAGAAGAATTATTATCGAGAAATGTAATTTTCTGTCATTTAATTTTAAAAAAATTTCAACAAAAAAAAATAAATTCCCGACCGGACAGTTTAATTTTTAAATAAACACTTTAATTATTCTGCAAACAAAGATAAATTTTCAACCAAATAGTTTAAATTTTTAGACAAAAAATAAATTTTTAGGAGACAGTTGAATTTTTAATCACAAAATTTGAATTTTAAGTATAATACTTGCATTTTTAACCAGAAAGTTAAATTTTCAACATCATAATAAAACTTTTGACCAAATAGTTGAATTTTTAACTCAACACTTTAATTTTCCACTCAAAAAAATAAATTTTCACCAAATAATTAAATTTTCAAGAAAAAAATAATTTTCAGCTCCAAATTTAAACTTTAGTCCTAAGACAAATTTTCAAAAAAAAGAATTTTTCAGAAGACAATTAAATTTTCAACCTAAAAATGTATATTTTCACGAAAAAAATTAATTATGAACGAAAATTGTGATAGTTGTTATTTCAAACAACAACAAAAAAGAATTTTCCACAAAATACTTGAATTTTTTACGAGAGAGTTCAATTTTATAAAAGATAATTAAATTTTTTATCAAATAGTTGAATTTTTTAACCAAATACTTAGTTTTTTACCAAAAATAAAGAATTTTTAACATAAAATATTAAACTTTTTATAAAAAATTGATTTTTATGTCCAAAAAGATAAATTTAAAAAAAAAGTTAATTTACGATGAAAAAACATGAAATTTTAACTGAATAATCGAATTCTTAACAATAAATTAGTTTTTACTTTAAAGTAAACAAGACGCACTTTCAAAAAAAATTGTTAAGCAGTAAACTAAATAGTGAAATTTTTAACTCTCAAAATTTAATTTTTAACAAAATAGTCAAATTTTTAATTAAAATAGCTTAAGCTTTTACAAAAAAAATTGCATATCCAATCAAATAGTGTGAATTTTTAAGCTATAAAGACGAATTTTTTAGAAGACAGTTGAGGTCTTAAGCCGCAAATTAAAAATTTCAACAAAAAGATTAATTAACAACGAAAAAATTAGTTTTTTTTAATTTTCGCAAAGAATAGGAATTTATAATAAAATATACAAGTTTTCCACCAGAGACAAGGATTTTCAACAAAATAATCGAATCATCACCAAAATAATTAATTTAAAAAAAAAAGATTTTAATTTTGAATGAAACGCTCGAATTTTCTACATACAAAGATAAATTTTTAAGGTGAAAAAGCGAGATTTTTTTTTTTAAATTCATTTTTCATTTCCAAAAAGATAAATTTTATACAAAAAAGTTAATATTCAGTCAAGAAAAATGTAATTTTAACTAAATAGTTCAACTGTAAACCAAACAGTTACATTCCAAACTTACTAAGATGACTTTTAAATTAAAAAAAAAAAAGCTTGAACTTTCACAAGAAAAAATTGCATTTTCAATCAAACAGTTAAATTTTCAGGCAACAAAAAATTTAATTGTTGGTATTTAAATCTAAAAAAAAAATAATTTTTATCAAAATAGATATGTTTTCAAACATGAAGTTGAATTTTCAACGAACTAATCAAATCTTTCACAAATTAGTTGAATTTTTAATTAATCTCTTAATTTGCCTACCTAAAAAGATAAATTTTGGAGCGAAAAAATAAGAATTAAAAAAAAATTATTTTGAACCTAGAAAGGTGAATTTTCGAAAAAAAAATTAATTTTCGATGAGGAAAAATACAATTTTAACCAAATACCTAGAATTAAAACAACGAAAATTAATTTTTAACTCTAGATTTGAATTTAAAAAAAAAATATACGAATTTTTAAACAAATAAGTTAAACTGTAAAACTGTTAAACTGTAGTTAAATTTACAACTTAAAAAGATTAATTAAAAAAAAGCTTTCACTGAAAACAGTTGAATTTTGAACTGAATAGTTAAATTTTTAAGCTCTAAGCTTAATTTTTATCAGGGCAGTTGAATTTTTACCCCGAGAATTTGAATTTTCAAAAAATATAAATTATCAAAAAAATGTGTTTGTTGGTATTCAATTTGAAAAAATGAGTTTTTCGAAAAAGAATTTTGTAAAAAATGGAATGCAATTTTTTAACTACAAACTCTTGAATAAAATTGAAAACCCCTTTAAAAAATTCACTCCCTTGAATTTTTTAACCACAAACAAAAATCTCCATCCAAATATTGAAATTTTCAAGCTGAAAAGCCTAAATTTTTACAAACAATTGATTTTGAAAACCGAAGAAGTAATTTAAAACGAAATTTGATTTTCAATCAAGAAAAACGGAATTTCAACCAAATAGTTGAATTTTCAACAACAAAAATAACGTTTAACGAAATGGTTTCATTTACAATAAAAAATTGAACTTTGAAGAAAAAGAGAGAAATTTAAAAAAATAGTTGCAATTTAAACAAAATAGTTAAACTTTTAACCAAATAGTCGAATTTTCAACCAAAAAAAATTAAACTTTCACCAAAAATAATTGTATTTTTAATCAAATATTAAAATTTTTACGCCAAAAGACAAAATCTTTATGATAAAATTGAATTATCAGCCTAAGAAGTCAAACTTTGAACAAGTAAATTTATTTTAACCGAAAAATATACGTTTTTTATTTAAAAGTAAAATCTTCAAGAAAAAAATTAGAGAGCATTTTTAAACAATAAAGACTGAATTCAACAAAAAATTTAACTTTTCAGTCAAATAAATAAATTTTGAAAAAAATTAAATTTTTAACTAAGTTTTTTAATTTTCAACTACAAAGATAAATTTCCAGCCTGATAGTTAAATTTTTAAGCTGAAAAGTCTAAATTTTAATAAACAATTGACTCTCAAAGTAAAAAATATGAATTTTTAACAAAAAAGTTAATTTTCGATCAAGAAAAATAAATTTCAAACCAAATAGTTGATTTTTCAACAAAAAAGTAATTTTTAACCAGACAGTTGCATTTGTAACCAAAAATTTGAACTCTAAACCAAATAGTTGCATCTTCAACAAAATATTTAGATTATCACGTTAAATAGGCGATTTAAAAAAAAAGTTGATTCATTAGCCTGATATTTTAAATTTTTAACAAATAAATTGTTATTTACCAAAAAATATAAATTTTTCATTAAACACTTGGATTTTTGAATAAAAATCAAAGTTGAATTTTAAACGAAAAATTTAATTGTTAACAAAGGAGGATAAAATATCCACCAAGAATAAATATCTCTCAAAAAAGAAAAAAATGTAAAAAAAATACATAAATTTCGAACAAAAATAATCACTATTTAACAGAAAAGATATTTTATCTACGCAAAAATTTTAATTTTCAAAATATAAAGAATAACTTCTTAAGGAAAAATGAAATAGTTAAATTTTTTATATAAATTAATTGATTTTTAAAGAAAACGAAAGCAAATTTTACACGAAATTAATTAATTCTCTAACTAAAGAGATCAATTATTAACTAAATTTTTTAATCTTCAATAAATGAGAAAACTTTTTAACAAAGTTGAACTTTCTACCAAGTAGTTGACATTTTGAAAAAAAAATAAAGAGTTTTATTGAAAAAAAAATTACTTTTTAGCAAGATGGTAAAATTTTCAAGAAAATAATTAAATTTGTGAACAAATAATAGAATTTTTCACTAAACAAGACTTAATCTAAACTTAAAGTATAATAGTAGACTTTTCAATTAAAAAAAATTGACTTTTATCCAAAAAGTTGATTTTCAACCAAATAATTGAATTTTCGACGAGAATAATTGAATTTTTAACAAAAAAGGGAATTCTCAACTGAATAGTTAAATTTAAAACTAGAAACGGTCAGTTTAGAACCAAACATGAAATAATTGAAATTGTCAATTGAAAAAATTTATTTCAAACAAAAAAAAAATGAATTTCGAAAAAATAGTTGTATTTCACAAAGATTAATTTTGTAACAAAAAAGAAAAATTGTCAACAAAATCAAAAGATTCTTATCTGAATTGTTAAATTTGAATTAAAATCGTTAAATTTTTAACCAATAATTGAATAGTTAAGTTTACACTAAAAAAAAATTTTTTTTAAACAAACTAATTTTTAATAAAATATTTAAATCTTCAACCAATAAAAGTAATTTGTATAAATATTCTTGATAGAGTGGCTGTTTTTTTATGTTTAAAGTGAAAATTGCAAAATTCAGAGAAAATTACATGGTTGGGTAGCGGAAATTGTGTGGACTTTTCATTTGCTTATTGAATGAAAAATGATTTAAAAAAATATTTTTTAATCAGCTCTAACAATTTTGAGCTAAATTTTCTAAACTTTCGATTTAAAAAAAACTGTTTTTTTTTACCAAAATTTGACATGATGGGCCGTTTTTGTTTTCCGTTTCGTAATCTACGGGAAAGTCCTCTTCAAAGACGTGTTTGCTTTTGCCGACAAAATCAGAGTCAGGGTTATCTTTTTCTTTATTCGAATTTTTAAGTAAGTTCCTTGTCTCGACAATTGGTGTCATTGTCATTCTCTCTCATCATTTTTATTTTACGTCTAACTTTTCTGTATAAAAATACATACAAAATTTTTTTTTAATTAGGAATTAAATTATTAAAATTAAATATAATAATTAAATAATTAAAATTATTTGTTAATACAAGTAAAATTACTTAAATTATTAAAAGAATTAATTTTAATAATGAAAAAAAAGTTTTATAGTTATAATAGTTATAGTTCATATTTTGTATTTTATATTTTATAAAAACGTCGATCTCAAAGTTTGAGGTTCTCTAAAATGTCTTCATTTTCAGAGGCTATTTATTTAATATTTATTTATATTATTTTATATTATATATATTATTTATTTATATTATTAATATATTAATATATTATTTATTATTATTTATTTGAAATAAAAAATCGTATTATTAACGAAAAATTCGAATTTTCACGAAACTCCTTTTTTTTAAATCTTCTGAAAAAATATTCTCTGAATTATCAGGGCTTTAATCGTAATGGTCATTGAACTTAAAAAATTCAATTTATTAAATCTAAAAAATTTTTTATTTGGGGTAATCAAAATTTGACTGTAAATTAAATAACTTAAATTCCAACTGTTTCAAACTTAAATTTTTTTTATCAAGCTTAGCAAATTTGTATTTCAAAAAATGTTTATTCTCAAAAGCTCCATAATTAAGACGTATTAAGTGAAAGCTCTTAACAGTTTCCGAATAAAATTTTTTATATTAAATTCTATCAAAGATTTATTGTTAAAAATATAAATTAACTATATGATTTTCAATGCTCTAAATTAAAATTAATTATTCCTTCCAGCTGAATTGAAAATAAATAAATTTTAAAAAAATAAAGAATATTCCTTCTTCAATTCAAAAAAAAATTAGGAAACATTATTTTCTCTCTTTCAACTAAATAAAAATGTTTAAAAAAAAGTAATTTTTCTCTTTCCATTTAAAAAAAATAAAAAAAAGATATATTTTTTTAAACTCGATACAAATTTTAACATCCTCCTTCTTTCAATTTAAAAAAGATTTTTATCGAAATTCCCTCCCTTCCTACTAAAAAAAAATTACTCTTTTTCAATTTAGGAATTTCCTCCCATCCAACTTATCAAATTAAAAAAAAACCTTTTTCAATTCAGAAAAAATATTTAAATAAAAAGGTCCACCCTTAAACACAATAAAATTGATATAAAGAAAACAGGATCTCTTAGAATAAAAAAACCCTTTTAACTTTTTGAAAATCTTAAAAATGAAAAACATCCCTCTTTCAATTAGAAAAAAAAATTGAAAACCACAATTTTCTAACATTTAACTGAATTAGAACTTAAAAAATAAAAAAATTTTCTATTCAGAAAAATAATTGAAAATCAAAAATTTTTTGGTGAACCCAATACAAATTTAGAAAAGAAAAAAATGGCCTCTTTGCGCAAAAAAATACATACCTTCTGACGCAATAAAAATGACAATAACAAAAAAGGCTTATTTAAATCAAGGAAAAATTAAAAATCGAAATTTCCTTTTTTCCAACTCAACAAAAAATTTTTAATAATAACTCCAAACAAATAACCAAAATTTCGCTCCTTCCAACTCTATAAAAATATCAAAAATAAAAAATATTTGTCTTTCAATTTAGGGAAAAATTAAAAATAAAAAATTCTTCTCTTGAACTCGATGAAATCTTGAAAACGTTCCTTTCTCAATTTAGGAACGATTCAAAATCCAAATTTCTCCCCTTCCAACTCAACAAAATTTTTTGTTGATACCCCTTTTTTGATTCTAAAAAAAGATTGAAAATCAAAATTTGCTTCATTCCGACGTGATAAAAAAACTTAAAAATTTTCAGTTTTAATTTAGCAAAAAAGGTAAACTTAAAATTTCTTTTCTTCCGAAATATTAAAAATTTTTTAAGAAACCTCTTTCAATTCCGAAAACAGATAAAACATAAAAAGTTGTACCGTTAAACTTAACAAAATTGATAAAGAGAAAAAAGTGACGTTTATCTAGCCAGAAAAAATAACCAAAATTTTGTATCTGACAACTCTCTGCAAAACTCAAAAATTAAAAATCAAAATTTTCACCTTTCCAACTTGAAAAAAATTTTTTTAATATTATTTTTCAATTCTGAAAAAGGATTCAAAATCCAGATAAGGAATAACCGACGTTTATTCCAACTCGCAAAAATTAAAAAAAAACTTTCAATCCTGAAAAAAATTGAAAATCCAGAAGAAAAATATTTTGTTCCTTCCAACTCTATAAAAATTAAAAAAATAAAAAATGTCCTTTTTTTTAAAAAAAAAATTGAAAATAAAACATTCTCCTTTTTAACTCGATAAAAATCTTAGAAAGGTTCCTTTTTCAATCAAGGAAAGATATATAGTCCAAATTTTCTCCCTTCTAACTCAACAAAATTTTTTGTTGATAACCCTTTTTGTATTCTGAAAAAAGATTGAAAAACAAAATTCGCTGCATTCTGACTCGATAAAAAACTTAAAAATTTTCAGTTTCAATTTAGCAACAAAGGCAAACTCGAAATTTTTTTCTTTCCAATATATTAAAAATTTTTTAAGAAACCTTTTTCAATTCCGAAAACAGATAAAGCTTAAAAAGGTTTACCGTTAAACTCAATAAAATTGATAAAAATGAAAAAGTGACGTTTTTCTAGCCCAAAAAAAAAAAAAAAAAATTTCGCTTCTGACAACTCTTCTAAAAACTCAAAAATTAAAAATCGAAATTTTCACCTTTCCAGCTCAAGAAAAATTTTTAAAATATTATTTTTTAATTCTGAAGAGGAATTGAAAATGCAGATAAGAAATAACCGAAATTCCGTTTATTCCAACTCCCGAAAATTTAAAAAAAAAACACTTTTAATTCTGAAAAAGATTAAAAATCACAAAAAAAATTCGTTTTTTACAAGTCTATAAAAATCTTAAAAATAAAAA
The DNA here is from genome assembly GCA_032357855.1 of Amphibolips quercusostensackenii. Lineage (NCBI taxonomy): Eukaryota > Metazoa > Arthropoda > Insecta > Hymenoptera > Cynipidae > Amphibolips > Amphibolips quercusostensackenii. The sequence goes on along the minus strand of JAUELO010445195.1, from coordinate 14,208 downwards.
ATATACCTCTTTTAATTTAGAAAAAAATTGAAAATAAAACATTTTCCTCTTAAACTCGATAAAAATCTTGGAAACGTTTCTTTTTCAATTGAGAAATGATTTAAAATCGAAAATTTCACCCTTTTAACTCAACAAAATTTCTTTGTTCATAACCCTGTTCTAATTCTAAAAAAAGATTGAAAACCAAAATTTGCTCCTTTCACACTTGATCAAACTCTTAAAACTATTTCTATTTCAATTTCTAAAAAGTAAAATTAAAATTTTCTCCTTTACAGATGATTAAAAGTTTTTAAAAATCCTCTTTTAATGTAGAAAAAAAATTGATAATAAAAAGTTCCACCCTTACGCTCAATAAAATTAATAAAAAGAAAACATGAACTCTTCATACCGAACTAAAAAAATCGTTCATGACAACTTTTTGTAAACTTAAAAATTAAAAATCAAGATTTCCTTCTTTTCAACTTAACAAAAACTTTTAAAATATCCTCTTTTAATTCTAAAATAACATTTAAAATCTAGATAAAAAATAACCAAAATTTCGTTCATTTCAACTCATGAAAATAATAAAAAATAATCTTTTTTTAATTTTGGAAAAAGATTGAAAATCAAATGAAAAAAAAACGAAATTTTGTTCCTTCCAACTCTATGAAAATGTTAAAAATAAAAAATATCCCTTTTTCAATTCAGAAAAAAATTGAAAATAAAAAAATTCTTCTCTTAAACTTGATAAAAATCTTGAAAACATTCCTTTTTCAATTAAGGAAAGATTTAAAATCGAAATTTCCCTCCTTCTTACTTAACGAAATTTTTTTGTTCATAACCCTTTTCCAATTCTGAAAAAAGATTGAAAAACAAAATTCGCTCCCTTCACACTCGATCAAAATCTTTAAAAAATTGCTATTTTAATTTCAAAAAAGAAAAATCAAAATTTTCGCCTTTACAGCTAATTAAATTTTTTTTTAATCCTCTTCTAATGTAGAAAAAACATTAAAATAAAAAGTCCCAACCTTAAGCTTATTAAAATTAATCAAAAGGGAACATGAACTCTTTACATCGAAAGAAAAAAAATCGTTCATGACAACTCTTTGCAAAAATTAAAAATTAAAAATTAAGATTTCCTTCTTTTCAACTTAACGTAAAATTTTCAAATATCCTCTTTTAATTCTGAAAAAAATTAAAAATCCAGAGAAGAAATAACCAAAATATCGGTCATTCTAATTCATAAAAATAATAAAAAAAACCTTTTTCTAATTTTGAAAAAAGGTAAGAATCCAGGAAGAAAAAAACGAAATTTCGTTCCTTCCTTCTCTATAATAATCTTAAAAATAAAAACTACTCCTTTTTCAATTCAGGAAAAAATTAAAAATTAAAAAATTCTTTTCTTAAGTTCGATAAAAATCTTGAAAACGTTCCTTTTTCAATTGAGAAAAGATTTAACATCGAAATTTCCCCCCTTCTAACTCAACAAAATTTTTTGTTTTTAACCCTTTTCCAATTCTGAAAAAAGATTGAAAAACAAAATTTGCTCCCTTCACACTCGATCAAACTCTTGAAAATATTTCTATTTCAATTTCAAACAAGTAAAATTGAAATTTTCTCCTTTGCAGCTGATTAAAATTTTTCACAAATCCTCTTCTAATGCAGAAAAAAGATTAATAATAAAATTTACACCCTTACACTCAATAAAATTGATTAAAAAGAAACATGACCTCTTCATACCGAAAGAAAGAAAATCGCTAATGATAACTTTTTGCTAAACTTAAAAATTAAACATTAAGATTTCCTTCTTTTCAACTTAACAAAAACTTTTAAAATATCCTCTTTTAATTCTATAATAAGATTTATAATCCAGATAAAAAATAACCGAAATTTCGTTCATTCCAACTCATGAAAATAACAAAAACATAATCTTTTTTTTAATTTTGGGAAAAAGGTTAAAAATCAAGGAAAATAAAACAAAATTTCGTTCCTTCCAACTATATGAAAATGTTAAAAATAAAAATATCCTTTTTTCAAATCAGGAAAAAATTAAAAATTCTTCTCTTAAACTCGATAAAAATCTTAAAAACGTTTCCTTTTTAATTGGGGAAAGATTTGAAATCGAAATTTCCCTCCTTCTAACTCAACAAAATTTTTTTGTTTATAACCCTTTTCCAATTCTGAAAAAACATTGAAAAACAAAATTCGCTTTCTTCACACTTGATCAAACTCTTTAAAAAAATTGCTATTTAATTTCAAAGAAGAAAAATAGAAATTTCCTCCTTTACAGCTAATTAAAATTTTTAAAAAGTACTCTTTTAATGTAGAAAATAGATTCATAATAAAAAGTCATACCCTTACGCTCAATAAAATTGATAAAAAGGCAGCATGACCTCTTCATATCAAAAGAAGAAAAATCATTCCTGACAACTCTTTACAAAACTTAAGGATCAAAAATTGAAATTTCCTTTTTTTCAATTTGACAAAATTTTTAAAAATATATCTTTTTAATTATTAAAAAAGATTGAAAATCCAAATAAGGAATAACCAAGATTTTGTCCATTCCAACTCATGAAAATAATAAAAAATAACCTTTTTTTTAGTTTTGGAAAAAGATTGAAAATCCAGGGAAAAAAAACAAAATTTCTTTCCTTCTAACTCTATGACAATCTTCAAAATGAAAAATTTTCCTCTTTCAATTCAGGAAAAAATTGAAACTAAAAAATTCTTCTCTTAAGTTCGATAAAAATCTTGAAAACGTTTCTTTTTTAATTTAGGAAAGATTTAAAATTGAAATTTCCCCTCTTCTAACTCAACAAAATTTTTTGTTCATTACGCTTTTTCAATTTAAAAAAAAAATTAAAAAACAAAATTCGCTCCCTACACACTTAATCAAACTTTTGAAAAAATTGCTATTTAAATTTCAGAAAAGAAAAATTGAAATTTCCTCCTTAACAGTTGATTGCAATTTTTAGAAAGTCCTCTTTTAATGTAGAAAAAAGATTGATAAGGAAAAGTTATACCCTTACACTTAATAAAATTGATAAAAAGGCAGCATGACCTCTTCATATTAAAAGAAGAAAAATCGTTCCTGACAACTCTTTACAAAACTTAAAGATTAAAAATTAAAATTTCCTTCTTTTCAACTTGACAAAATTTTTAAAAATATCCTCTTTTAATTCTGAAAAATGATTAAAAATCCAGATGAGAAATAATTAAAATTCCTTTCATTTCAACTCAGGAAAATAATGAAAAAAAACCTTTTTTTAATTTTGGAAAAAGATTGAAAATCCAGAAAAAAAAAATTTCGTTCCTTCCAAATCTATAAAAATCTTAAAAATAAAAAATACCTTTTTTTCAATTCAGAAAAAATTTTGAAATAAAAAATTCTTCTCTTAAACTTCATAAAAATTTTGGAATTATTCCTTTTTCAAATGAGAAAAGATTTAAAATCAAAATTTCCCCCCTTCCAACTACACAAAATTTCTTTGTTCATAACTCTTTTCCAATCCTGAAAAAAGATTGAAAACCAAAATTTGCTCTCTTCACACTTGATCAAACCCGTAAAAATATTTCTATTTCAATTTCAAAAAAGTAAAATTGAAATTTCCTCCTTTACAGCTGACTAACATTTTTTTTTAATCCTCTTTTAATGTAGGAAAAAAATTGATAATAAAAATTTCTACCCTTACTCTCAATGAAATTAATAAAAAGAGAAGATGACCTCTTAATATCGAAAGAAAAAAATCGTTTCTGACAACTCTTCACAAAAATTAAAAATTAAAAATTCCTTTTTTCCAACTCAACAAAAATTTTTAAAATATTCTCTTTTAATTCTGAAAAAAGATTGAAAATCCAGATAAGAAATAACCAAAATTTCGTCCAATATCTTTCTAATGCAGAAAATAATTACAAACCACAATTTTCTCAATTTCAACTAAATAAAAATGTTAAAAAGTAAAAATTTTCTTTCTTTCTACTTGGAAAAATTGAAAAATAAAAAATTTTCCTCTCTAACCCAATACAAATGTAAAAAATAAAAAATAGCCTTTTCCAGCAAAAAACATTTCTCCCTTGCAACGCAGTGCAAGTGATTGAAACAAAAAAGGTCTCTTTCAATTAAAAAAAAATTAAAACCAAAATTTCTTACATTCCAAAAATATAATTTTTTTAAAAATATTTTTAATTATGAAAAAAGATTAAAACAAAATAACCAAAATTTTGTCCCTTTTAACTTTATAAAAATCCTAAAAATAAAAAATATCACTCTTTTAATTCAGAAAAAAATTGTAAATAAAACATTCTTTTCCTAAACTCAATAAAAATCTTAAAAACATCATTATTGAATTCAAAAAAAAATTTTAATTGAAATTCTCTCCCTCATGACTCAACAAAAATGACAAAAAAGTACCTTTTTTCAATTCAAAAATTTCTTCCTTTCAAACTAATTAAAATTTAAAAAAACCTGTTTTAATTCAGAAAAAAGATTGAAAACAAAAAGGGTTACCCTTAAACTAAATTGAATTAATAAAAGAAAAACATGACCTTTTTGAATAGAAACAAAATTTCGTCCCTTTCAACTTTTTAAAAAGCTTAGAAATAAAAAAAATATCCCTTTTCCAATTAAGGAAAAATTAAGAACCACAATTTTTTTACTTTTAACTAAATAAAAACTTTAAAAATTAAAAATTTTAAATTTTATCCCTTCCTCCTTTTCAACTCAAAAAATTTTTAAAATATAACCCTCTTTGAATTCTGAAAAAGATGAAAATAAAAAAAAATTATCAAAATTTTATCTCTTTCTACTCTATAAAAATCTTAAACATAAAAAATATTCTAGTTTCCATTCAGAAAAAAAAAAATTCTTGTCTTAAGCCCGAAAAATATCTAGAAAACTTACCTCTTTTAATTCAGGAAAGATTTAAAATAAAAATTTTCCCCTTTCTATCTCAAACAAATTTTCTATTTAAATTTTCTCCCTTCCGACTCGATACAAATTTTAAGAATTCAATTTTTCAGTTTGAATTCAGCAAAAAAGTAAACTTGAAATTCCCTCCCTTTTAATTTATTAAAATTATTCTTAATTCAAAAAAAGATGGAATTTAGAAAGGTTTACCCTTAAACTCAAAAAAATTGATAAAAAGAAAAAATTAACTTTTTTTAAAATTGAAAAAAAATGACCGAAGTTTCTTTTTTTTCAACTAATTAAAATTCTTAAAAATTAAAAATATCCTTATTCTAATTTAGAAAAAAATTAAACATAAGAACTTCTCTTAAACTCGATAAAAATCTTTAAGAATTACTTTTTTTAATTTAGGGAAGATTTAAAACCAAAATTTCCCCCCTTATAACTCAATAGAAAATTATTCAAATAACCCTTTTTCAATTCTGAAAGAAGATTAAGAACCAAAATTTGCTTCCTTCAGACTCGATAAAAATCTTTAAAATATTCCTATTTCAATAAAAAAAAAAAAAATGTGAAATTGAAATCTCCTACTTTGCAGCTCATTGAAATTTAATAAATAAACCTCTTTCAATTCAGAAGAAAGATTAAAAATAAAAAATCCTACTCTTAAATTCAAGAAAATCAATAAAAAGGAAAACACGAGTTCTTCTTATCCAGAAAAAAATAAACAAAATTTTGTTCCTGACAACTTTTTAAAACTTAAAATATAAAAATTGAAATTTCCTTTTTTCTAACTCAAATTTTATTTTTAATAATACTCTTTCAATTCTAAAAGAAGATTTAAAAAGCAGAAAAAGTAACCAAAGTTTTGTTCCTTTAGACTTTATAAAAATTTAAAAAATAAAAAATATCCCTTTTTCAATTAAAAAAAAAATTAAAAATAAAAAGTCATTCTCTTGAACTCGATAAAAATCTTAAACACATTTCTTTTTCAATTTAGGAAAGATTTAAAATCTAAATTTTTCCCCTGCTTACCCAACAAAAATTTTTAAAAAATAACACTTTTTCAATTCTGAAAAAAGATTAAACACCAAAATTTGCTCCTTTCCGGCTCAATAAAAATCTTAAAAATTTTAATTTTCAATTTCAAATTAGCGAAAAAGAAAAAGAAAAATTTTCTTTCTACTAACTTATTAATTTTTTTTTGAGATCCTTTTTTAATTCAGAAAAAAATATTAGAAAATATTAAAAAGAAATTAAAAGGCACATTTTTCTTACTTCCAACTAAATTTAAATGCTAAAAAAAAAAGTTTTCTACTTCCTTTTTTGAAAAAATTTGAAAATAAAAAATTCTTTTCTAAGCTCAATAAAAATCTCAAAACGAAAAAAAGGCCTCTTGCAGCAAAAAAAAAAGATTTCATCTCTTGCAACACAATACAAGTGAAAAAATAAAAAAGGCCTTTCTTAATTCTAAAAAATTCTTAAATCGAAAATTCAATTTTAAATTTCAATTCAGCATAAAACTGAAATTGAAATTTCCTTTCTTCCAACTTATTAATTTTTTTTAAAATCCCCTTTTAATGCAGAAAAAAGATTAATACTAAAAAGGTTTATATTTAAACTCAATTAAATTAATAAAAAGAAAAAATGACTTTTTCCTGTATAAGAATAACAACAAAATTCCGTCCTTTTTAAACTCTCTTAAAAATAAAGAAATCCTTCTAATTCAGAAAAAATTGAAAACCACAATTTTTTCAATTTTAACTGAATGAAAGCGTTAAAAAATAAAAAATTTCCTTCTATTCAGAAAAATGTTCGAATAAAAAATTCTTCTCTTAAGCACAATGAAAATGTAAAAAGGAAAAAAACAGCCTTTTTCAGCGAAAAATGGTATCCCTTGCAAAACAATGAATATGATAAAAACAAAAAAGGCGTCTTACAATGCAAAAAAATTAAAATAAAAAATTTCCTTCTTTCCGACTCAATAATTTTTTTTTTGATAACCCTCTTTCAATTCTAAAAAGAGACTAAAAATTAAGATGTAAAATAACCAAAATTTTGTCTATTTTAACTCATAAAATTTTTCAAAAAATAACATTCTTTCAATTCTAAAAAAAATTAAACATCTAGAGAAAAAATAAACAAAATTTCTTTCCTTCCAACTCTATAAACATCTCAAGAAGGAAAAATATTTCTCTTCAAATTCAGAAAAAAGTTAAAAATAAAAACTCTTACACTCGATCAAAATCTTAAAAACCTCCCTTTGTTAATTCAGGAAAAATTCAAATCTACATTTTTCCTCTTCCAATTCAACGAAAAATAAATAAAAAAATAACTCTGTTTTAATTCTAAAGAAAGATTGAAAATTAAAATTTGCTTTCTTCCGACTCGATGAAAATTTTAAAAATTTGAATTTTTAATTTATATCCATTAAAAAAGTAAAATCGTAATTTCCTCCCTTCCAACTCATTACAATTTTTTTAAAACTCCTCTTTTAAACCAAAAAAAAGATTGAAGATGAAAAGTTTCATCCTTGAACTCAGTAAAGTTGATCAAAAGAAAAAATGACCTTTTTCTATCCAGGAAAAATAACCACAATGTTCTTACTTTAAACTAAATAAAAATTCAAAAATGAAAAATTTCCCTATTAAGAAAAAAAAATACAAAATCAAAAAATAAAAAAATTCTTCTCTTAAATTAAAAGCGAAAAAAGGATTCTCCCAGAAAAAAAAAGAATTTTATCCCTTGCAGCAATACGAATAATAAAAACAAGAAAGGCCTCTTTTATTTCAGAAAAAATGCAAAATCGAAATTTACGAAAGAATAACCAAAATTTCGTTCCTACTGACTTAATAAAAAATTTTAAAAATAACCCTCTTTTAATTTGAAAAAAATATTAAAAATTCGAAAAAATAACTCAAATTTCGTCCCTTCCATCTGTGTAGAAATTTTAAAAATAAAAAATATTCCTCTTACAATTCAAAAAAAAAATTATAAGAAAAAAAATTCTGTTCTTAAACTCGACAAAAATAAAAAATAAAAGGCCTCTTTCAATCCAAAAAATTTTTCATTTGAAATTTTATCCTTTTCATCTCAAGAAATTTTTTTTTAAAACAGCCCTCTTTAAATTTTGAAAAATGATTGAAAATCCAGAAAAAACTAACTTTGTCCCTTCAAAATCAATACAAATTTTTTTTTTTAAACCCTCTTCCAATTTGGAAAAAAAACTTACTGTCATTACCTCCCTTCCAATTTGATAAAAATTTTAAAATGATTTGATTTCCCCTAATTTAATTTCGAAAAAAATTTAAATCGGAATTTTGCTCTCTTCCAACACAATTAAAATAATGAAAAAAATTTAATAAGAATCTTGAAATCATTCCTCTTTTTATTCAGAAAAATGTAAAAACCAATTTCCTCTTTTCCAGCTTGATAAAAATCCTAAAAACTTTCCTCTTTTTATTCATACAAAAATTATAATTAAATTTTGTCCTCTTATAACTAAATTAATTTTTTAGTTAAATAACTCTCTTTCAATTTAGATGAAAAAATTGCAAAAAAAGCTCCGCCCTCAAACTCAATAAAAATGATGATAAGAAAAAATGACTTCTTCCAATTCAGGAAAAATTGAAAAAACATAATTTTCTTCCTTCTAACTTGATACAAATTTATTCAAGAAAAAAATACTATTTTGATGCAGTAAAAATATTTTTATAAAAATGTCCGCCCTCCAACTTAAGAAAATTAAAAAACTCTTCCGATTCAGAAAAAAGTAACCAACATTTTGCCCTTCCAACTCTATAAAAATCTTTAAAATAAAAAGCTCCCTCTTAAAATAAAGCAAAAAAATTTTAAAGCTATAATTTTTTTTTATAACTAAATAAATATATGAGAAATAAAACCTTTCTTTCCGTCAAGAAAAAATTGTAAATAAAAATCTTAAAAACGCCTCTCTTTCAATTTATACAAAATTTCCTCCCTTTTATCTCAATAAAAATTTTTTGAAAATATTTCTCTTTTAATTCTGAAAAAATTGAAAACAAAAAAATCCCTTTCTGTTAAAGTGATAATAATATCCGTGCTGTTTACTCCTAGTCAACATGACTCTGAACTACGAGTTAATTCACCGTCAAGGTGCTCAAGAGCCCTTGGGACATGAATAATACATTATTTACATGCTGATGGGCTCACTTAAAAAATCTTAAAAATGAAAAATATTCTTCTTCCAATTAAGAAAAAATTGAAAATCATAATCGCCTTCTTTCTAACTAATTAAAAATGTTAAAAATGAACGAATCCCTCTTGCTATTCACAAAAAATTTAAAATAAAAAATTCTTTTAAGCTCGATAAAACTCTAAAAAACGTCCGTTTTTTAACTCTGAAAAAATTAAAAATCAAAATTTCCCTTCTTGCACTTTAATAACAATTTTTACAAAAGCCCTCTTTCAATTATAAAATAAATTGCAAAAAGAGATTCCGCTTTTTAACTTTATAAAAATGATAAAAAGAAAAAATTGACTTTTTCCAATACAGAAAAAATTAAAAAAACATAATTTTTAGCCTTTTCCCTGGCTCTTATTAGGAGAAAAATTGAAAACCACAATTTCCTCACTTCCAAGTGAATAATTATGCTAAAAATAAAAAATTTCTCTCTTGGTACTCAGAAAAAATTTGAAAATAAAAAATTCTTCTTCTAAGCTCAATAAAAACTTTAAAAACATCCCTCTTTCAATTTAGACAAAATTAAAAATTAAAAATTTTCTCCCTTCCATCTGAATAAATATTTATTAAGAACTTGATAAAAATTTTAAAATATTTCCTCTCTGACTCAGAAAAAATTAAAAATCAAAATTTCCTTTATTGCAACTCCATACATTTTTTTAAAAAACCTCTTTTCTGATAAGAAAAAAATTACAAAAAAGGTCCCGCGCTTTGAGTTAATAGAAATCATAAAAAGAAAAAATTACCTTTTTCAATTTAAATAAATTTGAATACATATTTTCTATCCTTCCAACTAAATAAAGATGTTTCAAATTAAAAAATTCCTTTTTCTGTTTAGAAAAAATGAATTGAAAATGAAAAATTCTTCTCCTAAACTAGATAAAAAGCTTAAAAAGGTCCTTTTTGCAATTAAAAAAAAATTAAAAATGGAAATTTTCTCCTTTCTAACTAAGTTTAAATTAAAAAAATACTTGGTAAAAATTTGGAAAATATTTCTCTCCCAAATCAGAAAAAATTAAAAATCAAAATTTCTTTTCTTGATACTCAATAAAAATTTTTTAAAACACCTATCTTCCAATTTAAAGAAATTTCAGAAAACATTTCGCTCTTCGACTAATTGAAAATTATTTTAAAAATGAAGCTTTTCTAATTCCGAAAAAATTATAAATCATATTGTTCAGCCTTTCAACAAAATAAAAATGTTAAAAAAAACTTTTACCTTTTCCTATTAAAAAAAATTAAAAACCACAATTTCCTCGCTTCGCACTAAATAATAATTTAAAAAATGTAAAATTATTTTTTCACTATTCACAAAAAAAATTAAAAATTAAAAATTTTTCTCCTAAAATCGATAAAAATTTTAAAAGCATCACTCTCTCAATTTAGAAAAAAATTTTTATTGAAATTTTTTGCCCTGCAAATTAATACAAATTTTGAAAACCCCTTATCAAATTAGAAAAAACGTTACAAATAGAGTTATGCTTTTAAACTTTAGAAAAATGACAGAAAATTAAAAAAACATCAAGTCCAGCCTTCCAACTAAATAAAAGTGTTGAAAATTTAAAATTTTTTCTAATTCTTTTAGAAAAAAAATTTGAAAACTACAGTTTTCCCGTTTCCAACTAAATAAAAATGTCACAAATAAAAAGATCTCTCTTCCAATTACAAAAAAAGTTGGAAAAACGGGTGACGCTCTTTAACTTAATGCAAATGAAAAAAAGAAAAATTGACCTTTCCCAATTCAGAAAAAATATTTGAAAAAATCATTTCCAGCATTCCAACTACATAAAAAAGGTAAAAATACAAAATTTTTTACCTTGTATATAGAAAAAAAATTAAAACCACAATTTCTTTCTTTCCGACGAAAAAAAAATGTTGAAAATTAAAATGTTCAATCTTTCTATATAGAAAAAAATTAAAAATAAAAAATCCTCTGCCTAAGCTCGATAAAAATCCTAAGAATGTCCCTCTTTTATTTCAGAAAAAATTAAAAATCTGAATTTTTTTACTTTTAACTCAATAAAAATCAAAAAAGAACCTTTTGAAATTAGAAAAAAATTGCAAAAACAGTCCTGCTGTTCAACTTAATAAAAATTATAGAAAGGAAAAATTGACTATTTTCAATTTAGAATTTAAGAAATCTTAAAAGCTTTCGTTTTTCAATTCAGAAAAAATTAAAAATCTGAATTTCCTCCGTTGTAACTCGATAAAAAATTTGAAAAAAACTCTTTTAATCAGAAAAAAATGACAAAAAAGGTTCCGCTCTTTAACTTAATAAAAATGACAAACAGAAAAAGTGACTTTTTTCAATTCAGAAAAAAATTGAAAACCACAATTTCTTTACTTCCAACTAAATGAAAATGCTAAAAATAAAAAATTATTCCTTCTCATTCAGAAATATTTTTTAAAAAAATATTCTTCTAAACTAAATGAAAATCTTAAAAACGTCCCTCTTTGAATTCAGAAAAAATTAGAAATCGAAATTCCCTCCTTTCCAACTGAGTAAATATTGAAAAAATACTATATAAAAATCTTGAAAATATTTCTTTTCTGATTTAGAAAAAATTTTTATTTAAAATGTCCTTCACTGCAACTTAATGAAATTTTGTTAAAAACCCCTCTTCCAATTAGAAAAAAAACTTGCAAAAAAGATTCCGCTCTTTGACTTAATAAAAATTATTTTTGAAAAAGTAACCTTTATTAATTTAAAAAAAAAATTTTAACATATTTTTGAACCTTCCAACAAAAAAAAATGTTGAAAATAAAAAAATTTTCTCTTTTGTATCCAGAAAAGAATTACAAATAAAAAATTCTTCTTCTAATTTTGATAAAAATTTTTTAAACATCCCTTTTTTAATTTAAAAAAAAATCGAAATTTTCTGTCTTCTAATTTAAATGAACATTTTTTCAAAACCCTCTTCTAATTAATAAACATTGCATAAAAAGGTTTGGTTTTTCAACTTGATAAAAATGATAAAAAGAAAAAATTACCTTTCTCAATTCAGAAAAAAAAATTAAAACCCCGGATTTCCAGCCTTCAAGCTAAATACAAATATTTGAAATAAAAATTTAAATTTTTTTATTTAAACATAAATTGAAAAATACAATTTCCTCACTTCCAACAAAAGAAAAATTTTAACAATGAAAAATTTCCCTCTTTCTATTTAGAAAAAAATTGGAAATAAAAAATTCCTTTCCTAATCCTTGCAAAAATCTGAGAAATGTTTCTCTTCAAATCAGAAATAATTTAAAATCAAAATTTCTTGCCTTGCAACTTAATAAAATTTAAAAAAAATTCTTTTCCAACTAGAAAAAAAATTGGAAAAAAGTTCTGTTCCTTAACTTAACAATATTCATAAAAATAAAAGATAACTTTTTCCAATCTAGAAAAAATTAGAAAACATAATTTCTAGCCTTCCGAATGAATAAAAATGTTAAAAATAAAAAAATCCCCTCTTCCTATTCAGAAAAAAATTCAAAATCACCATTTCCTCACTTCCAACTAAATAAAAACGATGAAAAAGTAAAATTTCACTCTTTCTATTTAGAAAAAAATTGTAAATAATAAATTTCAAATTAGATGAGTTACAAATAAAATATTTTAGAAAAGCAATATTTGAACAGGATTTAAAATTAAATTGGAGAATTTAATTATTAATTTATTAATTTCAGAATATTTTTAGATTGATAATAGTTTATAAAGTTTCAATAGGAAGTTTAAATTTGTGTAAATGCGAAAGCTTTAAAATTAATACGATTTTCATGAAAAGGTGTTAAAATTCAAATTTTATATGTGTGCATTTGTTCAAGCCTCGAATACTGCATTTTAAAATTTTAAAAATTCAAAATATGAGCCTAAAAATAAACAAACAAAATTGAAAATTTTTCAATGCTAAAGATGTAGACTCAGCTTATGTAAAGTAAAAAAAACGAATTCTAAAACGAAATATTTAAATTGTAAGCTAAATAGTTTAATTTTGAAATAAAAAAAAAACATTTTTCATTCACCAACTAAATTATTATAAAATACATTTTAAATAAAAAAAGTTGTATTTAAAACAAAAAAGTTGAATCTCATCAAAGAAGGTGAGGTTTCAGCCATAAAGATGACTTCTCTACCAAAAAAGATGAATATTTCACCCAAAAAGTGAAATTTCGACAAAAAAATTCTATATTAAAAAAAAAGTAATTAAAAACAAAATCAATAAAATAGTTTAATTTCTAACCAAATAAATTAATTTCTAATCTAAAAAGAAAAATTTTCAACCAAATAGTTGAATTTTTAAGCTAAAAAGTCAAAATTTTTACAAAAAATGGATTTTTATATCCGAGAAGATTAATTTTCACCAAAAAAGTTAATTTCCAATCAAGATAATTAAATTTTAATTTATTATTGAATTTTAGACGAAAAGTATTATTTTTTAACCAAACATTTGCATTTACAATTAAAAATTGAGCTTTAAAGAAAAGAGACAAATTTTCAAACAAAATAGTTCAACTTTAGAAAATATTTGAATTTTAAACTTGCAATAATAAATTTTTAGCCAAATAATTGAACTTTTATTAAAAACAGGTTTGGCTTTAAAAAAATAGTTCCATTTTCAAACATACAGTTGAATTTTTAAGCCAGAAAAAAGAATTATTTGGCAAACAGTTGAATTAACAGCCTCAAAAGTTTAATTTTCAACAAATAAATCGTTTTTCAAGAAAGATGAATTTTTAGCCAAAGAAGGTAAACGTTCTATACAAAAAGACAAATTTCAATAAAAAAATTGAATTTTCGAAAAAAGTTGACTTTTTAGCAAAATAAATAAATTTTAAATAAAATAGTTGAATTTTTAACCAAATAGCTGAGTTTTCAACCTCAAAAGATAAATTTTCTACATCGTCGGCTTTCATTAAATCTGCACGTTTTGAAACCCCGAGAGTCAGAAAAAATAATTTTTACAAAGGAGTCTGTATGTATGTATGCATGTGTGTATAAATGTATGCATGTGTGTATATATGTACGCATGTATGCATGTATTTATGCATGCATGTTCGTATGTATGCATGTAGCATGCATGTATGTATGTATGCATGTATGTATGCATGTATGCGT
>JAUELO010445189.1:0-13782 GCA_032357855.1 Amphibolips quercusostensackenii | reverse complement strand
ATATATGTATAGAAATTCAATTTCAAATATGAAATACATATAATGTAAAAATTATTTGAATGCTTCAATAAAAATAATTGTTTGATGCTTTTTATGCTGTGAGCGAATTAATTAATTATTAACTGATTCTGATAAAACTTACATTTTCTGGAATGAGTTTAAAGTGTTATTAATAAATCAAATTTACAGAAATAAAGGTTCCTCCTTAACTAATTAAACTAATTCCTCTTTTAAGCTGATTAATTAATTATTGACTGGTTAATTTTTTTCACAATATAAGATTGAGTGAAGATTAAATTTTAATTTTTTTTAATTGAGTAAAATTAATAGATTTTTAGTTTAAGATCATGTAATTGGGTATTGGCTATTATTTGTATGATAAAAGTTTATTTTTTGTTTAAAATATTAAAATTCAAGAAATATATATATATTAAAATTATAATTATAATATATCTTTTACAATTATATAATTTCCCTAAATGTTTGTGATCCTGTGAAATGAAGATCTGAATTTAATTTTTAAAATTATACGTACATATTTTTTCGAAAATTAATATAAAAGCTCATCATTATTTCAAATTTTCATAAATAAAATTTCAAGTTTAAAAAAATATATTGTATAAAATAAAAATTATTTGAGTGTTTTAATTAAAATAATTACTTAAGGCTTTTAATGTTGTAAACTGATTAATTAATTATTGACTAATTTATTTTTTTAACAATCAATTACGCAAAGATTAAATTTTAATTTTTCTCTCTCAAGTAACCTAAATTGATTATTTACTTTAAGGTTATGTAATTAAATATTGGCTATTATTTCTATAATTATGGTTTATTTGTACTTTAAAAAACTTCTGTTACAATTATATAATTTTCAAAAATGTCTGCTATGTTGTTAAATAAGTATCTGAATTTAATTTTCAAAATTATGTGTATTAAAATTAAATGAGAATTAAATAATAAATATTGGATATGATTTGTACAATTAAACTTGAAATGTATTTAAAATACCCCTTTCCAATTACGTAAATTTTTTTGTGTTTTTAATTAATTAATTAATTATATTGATGTTAATATTTAACTATTAATTATTACTAAAAAGTTTGTTTAATGATAAATTTTCTAATTGTTTATATTTTTATTCTATTAGCATTCACCTCATGATGAAAAGATCCCTGCATTTGATAAGCTAAAAACCTTCCTTCCTGAAACTACGTGAACAAATACCCTTAGTCGATAATGTAGACTTCCGCACAAGTTTCCAAGTCGGGTCTATAAGATACCGACTGGGATTCGCTATAATAATGTGAAACCAATATCGACATGGAAAGAATAAAAAAGCATGTGAGGTGAAAAAATCTAATAAAATTGAATCGAATTCAATTTAATTAATTTAACATCGCTGATGGTCAACACAAATAGCGCTATATAGGAATTTGTTGGTCGGTAAGTAGGGAATTTCAGTTACCATAGGTCGATAACTCCTATGTAAAATACGACTTATGGTCAAGGATCACTTTATGGTCGGTAAGATAGGAATTTGAAGGTGAGAGTCATGGATCGATAATATCGTAGGTGATTAAAAGTACGAGAGATGGCCAAAAATCAGTTTTAATGGTTCAGTTTGATTTTTTTTAAGACAATTTCGACAAAGTAAGAAAATCTTGCATCTTAATTTTTACACAGTTTCGAACACAATACAAAATTCTATCAAATTTGAGTTGAAAAGAAAAAATTAAATGAAAAATTCATAATTTGTTTCAAAACAAGACTAGTGAAAGGATAGTTACAATAATAATATGATAATAATGAGACTAAAAATAAAAAAATGTATAAAAATAAAATATTATTATATTATTATTGCAGCCCTCTTTTCAGAGTATATTATTTTGTTTCTATTTAACATATTTTAATTTTTTTTTTAATTATTTTTTACCTCTTTAAATTAATATTTTGAAGATGCTAGAATCGAAATGTTTTAAATTAAATTGTTCCTATTTAAATTATCACTTTTGTGAATAATTTAATTATAATTATTAAACTACCTTTATTAAGTGCTCGAATTCTCTGAACGACGTAATTGCCTTGGCATTATTGCACCAAGCGTTTCCGTAGTAAAATTTTATGGGGTCTATATTTATTAGATTTAGCTTATTCTGAAATTGCATAATAGTAAACGTAAATTTTGATATTGTATATAACTAAAACTGAAATGGCTAGTAAAATTCTGAAGGCTCAAAACTTCATTTAAATAATTCAAATCTAAAATTTAATAATATTCTAAACATTTTTTTTTAATAATCTCTACAAGTTTGTCTCGATTATGTAATTCTAAAATAAAATTTGTTATGCATAAAAAAATAAAAAATAACTCTACAGACTGAAACGCTTTAGAATAAATAATTGAATTTTTAATCAAAAAAATATGAATCTGTAACAAAAAAGTTGAGTTTCCCAGTTAAAAAATCTAATTTTTTTGAACACATTTAACTTTTAAACTTTTTAAAAAAGAAAGAATAATTTTCAACCAAATTTTATAATTTACAACAACACAAAATTGATTTAAAAAACAGTTGAATTTACAATTAAATAATTGAACTTTCAAACAAAAGAGACAAAATTTGTATAAAGTTACATTTTCAAGGCCAAAAATATGAATTTTGAACAAAACAATAAATTTTCAATAAAATAGTTTCAGTTTATATAAAATTGCTTAATTTTCCATTCAAACAGGCAAATGTTTCAAAAAGGTTATATATAATAGTTTATATTTTAATCAAAATGAGATTTAAATTTTAAACCAAAATCAGTTGAATTCTACCCAAAAATACGAATTTTCAAGAAAATAGTTGAACCCTCAATAAAATAAGATTCATTTTTAACCAATTAGTTGTATTTTTATTAGAAAAAGATTAAATTTCTGCTAAAAGATGAATTTTTATATCAAAAAAATAAATTTTTCACAAAATAGTTCAAGTTTCTATAAAATTGTCAAATTTCGAACCAAAAAGATGTCTTTTCTACATAAAATAGTTAAATTTTCTAACCCAAAATATTAATTTTTAAAAAAGTTAATTCTTAACAAAATGGTAAACTTTCTATCAAATTGTTGAATTTTCAAGCTAAACAAATCAATCTTCAACGAAAAAATATTTTTATTTAAGATCAAAAAGAGTTAAATTCAACCAAACAAGAAGGAGCTTTTACAAAACAGTTCATTTTTCAATAACTAAATTAATTTTTCACCAAAATAGTTGAATTTTTAAGCCAAAAAGACAAATTTTTTACAAAAAGTTTAATTTTCATTCCCAAAATATTAATTTTCAACAAAAAAGTTGAATTTTCTATTAAAGTAATTGAATTTTCGTGATAAAAAAAAAAACAATTTTCAATCAAAGAGATAAATCTTCTATCAAGAAAATTATTTTTTTACAAAGTAGTTTAACTTTAAATCAAGAAGTTGATGTTTTCACCAAAAGAAGATGATTTTTTGAAAAAGCAGTGGATTTTTTAACAAAAAAAGGTGAATTCTCAATGGAAAATCTTTTTAATAGATAATATATAAACCAGAGAAGAATTTCATTTAAAATCAAACAGAGTTAAATTCAACAAAAAATAAGGATTTTTTATAACACAGTTTAATTTTTAACAATTAAAAAAATTTCAATTAGACAGTTGAATTTTTAACCAAAAATTTAAATTTTTACTAAAATATTTGAATTTTCAAGCCAAAAAGACTAATTTTTTGCAAAATATTTTAATTTTCAGCACCAAAATAGTTTAAGCCATAATTTATTTAATTTAAATTATAATAATAAAGAAATGAACAAAATAATAAATGAATTTTATAATATCTCAAGACATATTTAAGCCAATATGATGAATAATTAGAACAGCAGTTAATTTTTTATCCAATAAGGATAACTTTTTAACAAAATTGTTGAATTTTCAACAAAATAATTGAATTTTTATTTGAATAAGAAAATTTTTAACAAAAATAATTAGCTTTCAAGCTAAAATATAATAGTATACTTTTTAAATAAAAAATTTAGTTCACACTTAGGCGAAAAAACGGGATCAAAATTGGCTGACCATATCTGAATTTTTCCACTGAAACTCCACATATGAAAATCATGTGTCATGTGTGACATCTTCAAGTAGAGAATCCCCTATGTGGTCCGCCTACAAAGGTGAAATTCAATACTTTATCGAAATAAAATAAATATAATTTTAATTAAAATATATTTAATTTTTAAATTAACTTAAATAATAAATAAGTATAAAATATAAATTTTAAAGTATTTAATTGGAATATATATTTAAGTTTATTATATAAGGAAATTTCAGCTAAAAATAATAATATTTCTAATAAATAATTAATTAAAAATTAATAATAATAATGAGTTCGACCTTTTTTAAAATGTCTTTACCACGATATGGTCCTCTTGCATGGAATTTTTTTATCATTGATTTCCATGTTATTAATTTTATACTTTAGATTACAATGATTAAATTTTTTTAAAAGTGATGCACCATTTAAAAATTAATTATTTTCAAGGACCCAGTTTCAAAATTCTAACTTGAGAATGCTTTTATTTTTAAACTAATTTCAAAATTGTTTAATTTTTAATACTTTAAGTTTGGATTCGTTATTTTTTAAATTAGAAATTGGATAATTTTTCAACTTTTCTAACAATTAAGCTTTTTATAATCTCGAATAAAATAATAGTTTCAAATTCGCAATCATAAAAAGTTAAATTTTTTTGGCCTTGAAACTAAGTTTCTTTGCTTAAAAATCTTAAATTCGAAAATATTTGTCTTTATTTCGGCCTAAAAAATTTTAAAAATTTAGAAATATACATTGAAAATTTGATTATTTTTCATTTCAAATATTTTAAAATAATAAACTTTTTAAACTCAGTTTAAAAAAACAATTCGAATTGAAAGGTTAAAATTGTGCATTTTTAAACATCGTAATATCTCAAAATTGTTTAATTTTTCATTTGAAAATTTTAAAAAATGAATGAAAAAAAATGTTTAAAATTAAGCAATTCGAAATTTCAAAGTCAACACTTGTGTTCTTTGAAATCAAAATAGATAAAAATTAAACTATCTTAAATTGAACTCAATTAAAAATTAAAAGTTTTCATGCATGTAATTCTTTTTTTCAAAATTTACCCGTTTCAATATTTATTGCTTTTTATTAAGCAGTTAACATGAAGTTTCAGGACACTAAAATTACAAAAATTTAAAATAAAAGAAATTAATAAATTACTAGGAAATTACTTTTAGAAAGTTTGATTTTCATCTATTCTGATTTTTAATAACACAAGTTTTAACTTTTAAATTTCAAATACTTTGATTTTTAAAAAAGTTTAGGTTTCATATTTGAAATTGCTATTTACTTTAAACGTTCATTTAGTTTAATTTAATTTTAAGTATTTATAATTGCAAATTTTTCCATTTTACATTTTGAAACAGGACGACTGAACAATTCAGAAAAATAAAATCCCTGACAACGTAAAATTTTCAAATTGGAAAATTATCAAAAAATAAAATTCCCAAAATCAAAAAATTGCCGAAACATGAAAATGTCAAATTGGCAAATTCTCGAATGGTAAAATTCTAGAACAGTTTATTATTTTGCCCAATTGGAAAATTACGCAATAATAAATTTTTTTTTTTAAATTACTTAATTATAAAATATGTGAAATAAAAAAATTCCGAACTTGTAAAATTTAAACCATTTTTTTAAAATAAATATTATTAATTTATTGAAAATACAATTATCAAATATTTCTATTAGAGAAAGTATTTTTTTAATGCCTAAGGTCTTCAAAATTTACTATTACAGTTCGAAATAACAATAACTTTATAAAAAAAATATTAAAAAATAAATTTTAAACACGTTCGCCTCGAACAAAAAAAAATAAATTTCTCCGAACCTAGAAACATTTTTTAAAAAAACTTTGTAGGATTCAATTCCAAACTGATATGTCTGTAAGATCTTCTTTATTATATTTTTTAAATTAAAAATTTGATTTTTGAGAACATTTTTTAAAATTATTAATTTGATTTCTCAGAACATTTTTTGGAATTAAAAAAACTAGGCACATTTTTAAACAAAATTTTTGATTCAGAAATTTATTTTTTCAACTATTATTATTTCAAATTTAAGCAGTTATTTTTAAAAACTCAAACATAAATAATGTTTTTATGACAAAAATATTGTATTATTTTGATTTTTTTAATAAATAAATAATATTTAACAAAAAGTAACTTTTTTAATTGTTAAAATTCGGGAATTTTCTAGTTTTTATATTTTATAATTCGGCAATTTTCTGTTAGGAATTTCATTTTAAGTAATTTTCAAATTCGGTAATATTATAAACTGTCGGTAGTTTTGTTATTCGGAAATCTTCTATTCAATTTATGTTTCAATTTCAAATATTTATTTTAATTATTATATTATATTTATTTATTTTTCACTTATGATCATTTATATTTATTTATTTAATTATATTATTATTTTAATTTTTATAATAGAAATTAAATTATTCCAATTTTAATGTTTCTGATTAGAAACAATACGGTTTTAATTCCTTTTGAATTTTCATTGATCAAATTTTCAAACTTCTAATCTGAAAATATTCTATTATAACGTTTAGGAATTTTCTAATTAATGATATCTGAAATCATTCAATTTTGAACGCTTTTTATTAGAAATGATAGAATTTAAAATACTTTCTAATAAAATAGTCCAATTTTCAAAATTTCGTTCCAAAATTTCACCATTTTTAGTGCTTTCTGATTAGAAATTTTTTTGTTTCAAATTATTTTATACAAGTTAAATTTTTTATTTTTTATTTTATTGGAAATATTATTTATTTAAACAAAGTTTTATATTATAATGTTTTCAATTTAAAATTATTCAGTTTTTTCAATTTCAAACGTTTTCAATTCAAAATCATTATTTATTAATTATTGCTGCTATTCCTATTAAAAATATTAAAATTGATAGATATTTAAATTCGAATTGCTTTAATTTTAATTCTCTAAACTTATAAGTGTCTAATCTTGAGAGACCTTAATTGAAAAACGTTTATGTTTATAATAATTCTAAACAAATTGAAAATCTAATTAAACTACCTGTGAATTCGAGCTCCAGTGTTTACACTTTGTTTGTATTTATATTTACATGGTAATCAGTTCACAAGCACTTTGCTTCCCGTTTTTGATCAATTTAGAAATATAAATTTACAAAAAATACAAAATTGCAAAAAAATACAAAAAATTATCAAAATAAAATGGCAAATGAGACAAGTCAAATTTTGTATTTGAAATAGCTCCATGATTTTTTCACAAAAATTCTCAGAATTATTTTACTTTAAAGTATATGATTAAAAAATTTTTTCTATTTATGCATCAACTTTGAATTATGTTGATGAAAAAAGTTTTTTTGTTTAAAACAAATGTTTTAAATAATACAAATGAGCATAACTTCCTTTCTCTTCAACAAAGTGTATTGATATTATAGATTAATCGATTCGGCTCGAACCAAGGAATTTTTTATGTTCTTGAATCAACTTTGAATTTTAATAATTTATTATGATTCTTAATTTTTTATGGTAATTTTACTATAAAAAAAACATTCATTCAAATATTATGTATTACTATAGCTTCCTTACTCTTCAATAAAATCTATCAATATTATAGGCCAATCGATTCGTCTCGAATCAATACATCTTTTCTATTCTCGCATCAACTTTAAATAATAAGTACAAGCAAATTTTCCATCGTAAAAATCGATTTTTAATATAATAAAATAACCATAATTTTCTTACTCTTTTATAGAATTTATTAATATTAGGTCAATTGATTTGTCTCGAACCAAGGAATCTTTTATGTTCTTGCATCAACTTTGAGTTATGTCAATAAAAAATGTATTACTATAAAAATCCGATTTTCGAAATATTATAAAGTGCTAAAAAAATATAATTAATATTTTTTATAGAGGAAAATTAGAAGCACAATATTAACAAGACAATCTGTGCAAAAATTTTTTATTTTCTGAACAAAAGGGTCCAAACAATCCCGAAAATTTTGTATTTCTAAAATTGCTAATATACAAAACATTTTTCATACATAATTTCAAAATAATTATGAATTGAATTAAGTAATTTACTTTTGCCAAACAAGTAAAAATAATAAAAGTTCAACTTTTAACCAAGTAATTTAATTTAAATCAACAAAAATTATTTTCCGCTAATTAAGAGGAACTTACAACAAAATACATAAATTTTTAACCAAATTGTTGAATTTATGACCAAAAATAGAACGATTAAATTGGCAGGTAAAAAAATTATCAAAAAATAAATCATAAATTTTTAATACATTAGTAAATTAATACAAAATTTATTGTTGAATTTTAACAAGCAAGTTTAATTTTCAACCCAGTAATTGAATTTTCAATCAAAAAATTTAATTCTCTATCAAAAATGAACGCACAAAAAAATAGATAAATTTTCAACCAAACAGATTAAATTTCTATCAAAAAAATAAATTTACAACAAAATACATAAATTTTCAACTAAATTCTGAAATTTTCAACCAAAACAGAAGAATGAAATTTTCCGTTGAAAAATTATTTTAAAAAAAAAATTTTAACGAAATAGTTGAATTTTCAGCAAAAAAGATGGCTCTTCAAATAATGAAATGAATTTTTAACAAAGAGGTTCAATTTTTTATCAAGAAGATTAATTTTGTGCCAAAAAAGACGAATTCACAATAAAATTCATCAATTTTGAACGAAATTGTTGAATTTTCAACTAAAAACGATTAATTTTCTACTGAAAAAAATAATTAAATTTCCAGTTGAAAAATGATTTAAAGAAAAAAACATTAATAAAAAAAATAGTCGAATTTCTAACCAGAGATTTTATAAAGATTTCAAATATTTGGCAAAGATTTTGGATAGATTAAAAAGATTTCACAAATGCTTAAATTATTTACTAAAGATTTTATAAATTGCACAAATATTATTAAATTTTTTAAAAAGATTTCAAATATTTTGAAAAATTTTTCAAAGATATCAGAAAGGTTTCACAAAGATTTCAATAATTTCTCAAAGATTTTGAGTATTTCACAAATATTTCCCAAAAATTTTTAATATTTCTCAAAGATTTCGATTAGACTTAAAATGTTGTATAAAAATTTCAGATAGATTTTGAAGCGTGACTAAGGATTTAAATGATTTCTCAAAGACTTCATAAAGATTTTAAAGATTTGGCAAAGATTTCGGATCGATTAAAAAGATTTCACAAATTTTTAAATTATTTTTTAAATATTTCAATAATAATATTTACGATGTTAATTTCACAAATCTTACAAAAATTTTCAAAAATATTTCAAATATTTTGAATAGATTTCCAAGGATATCAGAAAAATTTCACAAAAATTTCAATTATTTCCCAAGGATTTCAATAATTTCACAAATACCAGATATTTCAAAAATATAAAAAATATTTCGCAAACATTTACAAAAATTTCAGAAAAATTTTACAAAGATTTCATATAGATTTTAAAGATTTCACGAAGATTAAAATGATTTTCCAAAGATTTTAATGATTTTCCAAATATTTTATACAAATTTAAAAGATTTCACAAAGACTGTAATGATTTAATAATCTCACAAATATTACCAAATATTTCAAAAATATTTCAACAATATTTCAAATATTTTGAAAAGATTTCCCAAGATATCAGAAAGATTTCACAAAGATTTTAATGATTTTCCAAATGTTTCACAAAGATTTCAATAATTTTACAAATATTATCAGATATTTCAAAAATATTTAAAATATTCAACAAAGATTTCCAAAAATCTCAAAAAGATTTTACAAATATTTTACAAAGATTTCACAAAGTTTTAAAATATATTGCAAAGATTTTACAAAGACTGCAACGATTTAATAATTTCACAAATATTACCAAATATTTCAAAAATATTTCAAAAATTTTTAAAATATTGCCAAAGATATCAGAAAATTTCACAAAGATTTCAAAGATTTCACAAAGATTGCAAATATTTTGTAAGATTTCGGATAGACTTAAAATATTTTATGAAGATTTCACAAAGATTTTAATAATTTTAAAATTATTATCAGATATTTCAAATATTTTGCATAGTTATCTAAAAATTCCTAAAAGATTTTACAAAGATTTCACAAAGATTTTAAATATATTACAAAGATTTGATATAGATTTTGAAGATTGCACAAAGATTTAAAAGATTTCACAAAGATATCAGAAAGATTTTTAAAAAATTTAAATAATTTCTCAGAGATTTAAATTATTTCACAAAGATTGCAAATATTTATTAAGATTTCGGATAGACTCAAAATAATTTATAAAAATTTCACAAAAATTTCAATGTTTTCCCAAACATTTCAATAATTTCACAAATATTATCAGACACTTCAAAAATATTTCAAATATCTTGCAAAGATTTTCAAAATTTTCAAAAACATTTTGCAAAGATTTCATATGGATTTCAAAGATTGCATAAAGATTTCTATGATTTCCCAAGGATTTTGTAAAGATTTAAAAGATTTGACAAAGACTGAAATAATTTAATAATTTTACAAATATTACTAAACATTTCAATTATTTTGAAAAGATTTCCAAGGATATCAGAAAGATTTTACAAAGATTTTAATAATTTCACAAAGATTTCAAATATTTTGCAAAGATTTCAATGATTTCCCAAAAATTTTGTAAATTTTTGAAAGATTTCACAAATTCTGCAATGATTTAATAATTTCACAAATATTGCCAAATATTTTTAAAATATTTTAAATATTTTAAAAAGATTTTCAAATATATCAGAAAGATTTCACAAAAATTTTAATAATTTCTCAAAGATTTCAAAGATTTCACAAAGATTTCAAATATTTCGCAAAGATTTCCAAAAATTTCAGAAAGATTTTACAAAGATTTCACAAAGGTTTTAAATATATTACAAAAATTTCATATAGATTTTATAGATTGCACAAAGATTTAAATGAATTCCTAAAGATTTTATGAGGATTTAAAAGATTGCACAAAAATTTCAATAATTTTCCAAAGATTTTATAAAGATTTAAAAAATTTCACAAAGACTGCAATGATTTGATAATTTCTCAAATATTACTAAATATTTCAAAAATACTTCAAATATTTCGCAAAGATTTCCAAAAATTTCAGTAAGATTTCACAAAGATTTCACAAAGATTTTCAATATATTGCAAAGATTTCATATAGATTTAAAAGATTACACAAAGATTTTAAAGATTTCACAAATATTACCAAATATTTAAAATATTTTGAAAAGATTTCCAAGGATATGAGAAAGATTTTACAAAGATTTTAATAATTTCAAAAAGATTTCAAAGATTTCAAATATTTCGCAAAAATTTCAGTGATTTCCCAAAGATTTTGTAAAGATTTAAAAGATTTCACAAAGTCTGCAATGATTTAATAATTTCACAAATATTGCCAAATATTATAAAAATATTTCAAATATTTTGAAAAGATTTTCAAACATATCAGAAAGATTTCACAAAGATTTTATAATTTTACAAGGATATCAAACATTTCACAAAGATTTCAAATATTTCGCGAAGATTTACAAGAATTTCAAAAAGATTTTACAAATATTTTACAAAGGTTTCAAATATATTGCAAAAATTTCATATAGATTTTATAGATTGCACAGAGATTTAAATGATTTCCCAAAGATCTTATGAGGATTTAAAAGATTTCATAGAGACTGCAATGATTTTATAATTTCACAAACATTACCAAATATTTCAAATATTTCTCAAAGATTTCCAAAAATTACAGAAAGATTTTACAAAGATTTCACAAAGATTTTAAATATATTCAAAAGATTTCAATGATTTCTGAAAGATTTTTATAAAGATTTAAAAGATTTCACAAAGTCTGCAATGATTTAATAATTTCACCAATTTTGTAAAAATTTAAAAGATTTCACAAAGACTGCAATGATTAATTAATTTCACAAATATTACCAAATATTTTTCAAATATTTCAAATAGTTTGAAAAGATTTCTAAAGATATCAGAAAGATTTCACAAATATTTCAATAATTTCACAAAGATTTAAAAGATTTCACTAAGACTTCAATGATTTAATAATTACACAAATATTACTAAATATTTCAGAATTATTTCAAATATTTTTTTATATTTTTAAAAATTTTAGGAAGATATCACAAAAATTTTAATGATTTTCCAACAATTTTTTAAAGATTTAAAAGATTTCACAAAGACTGCTATGATTATTAAATTTCACAAATATAAGCAAATATTTTTGAAATATTTCAAATAGTTTGAAAAGATTTCCAAAGACATCAGAAAGATTTGACAAAGATTTCAATAATTTTGCAAAGATTTGAAAGATTTTACAAAGACTGCAATGATTCAATAATTTCACAAATACAACCAAATATTTTTCAAATATTTTAAATATTTTGCAAAGATTTCCAAAATTTTCAGAAATATTTTACAAAGATTTTAAATATATTGCAAAGATTTCATATAGATTTTAAAGATCCCACAAACATTTCAATAATTTCCCAAAAATTTTATAAAGATTTAAAAGATTCCACAAAGACTGCAATGATTTAATAATGTCACAAATATTACCCAATATTTTGAAAAGATTTCCAAAGATATTAAAAAGATTTCAAAAAAAATTTCAATAAATTTAGAAAGATTTCAAAGATCTCATAAAGATTTCAAATATTTCACAAAGATTTTTTATATATATTGCAAAGGTTTCATATCGATTTCATAGATTGCACAAAGATTTTAATGATTTTCCAAAGATTTTATGAAGATTTAAAAGATTTCAATGATTTTCCAAAGATTTTTATGAAGATTTAAAAGATTTCACAAAGACTGCAACGATTTAATAATTTCACAAATATTACCAATTATTTCGAAAATATTTCAAAAGTTTCAAAAATATTTCAAATATTTTTAAATATGTTCAAAAATATCAGAAAGATATCACAAAGATTTCAATGGTTTCTCAGCAATTTTCTAAAGATTTGAAAGATTTCACAAAGACTGCAATTATTTATTAATTTCACAAATATTACCAAATATTTTTAAAATTTTGCAAAGATATCAGAAAGATTTGACAAAATTTTAATAATTTCACAAAGATTTAAAAGATTTTACAAAGACTGCAATGATTTTATAATTTCACAAATATTGCCAAAAATTTCGCAAAGATTTACAAAAAATTCACAAAGATTATAAATATATTGCAAAGATTTCATATAGATTTTAAAGATTGCACAATGATTTGAATGATTTCCTAAAAATTTAATCAATATTGCAAAAATTTCACAAAGACTGCAATGATTTAATAATTTCATAAATATTACCAAATATTTTAAAACTATTTCAAATATTTCGCAAAATTTTTAAAAATTTCAGAAAAATTTTACAAAGATTTTCACAAATATTTTAAATATATTGCAAAGATTTTATAAAGATTTGAAATATTTCACACAGACTGCAATGATTTCAATAATTTCATAAATATTACCAAATATCTGAAATATTTTGAAAAGATTTCCAAAGATATCAGCAAGATTACAATGATTCATCAAAGATTATAAATATTTCGCAAAGATTTCAGGTAGATTTTTGAAAAAATTCAAACGATCGGATGAATTTTCTATTGTCGATTTATGGGGGGGGGGGGATT
>JAUELO010445164.1:0-13786 GCA_032357855.1 Amphibolips quercusostensackenii | reverse complement strand
CGTAACCACCAATCATATCATCTCCAGTCTCCACACAAGACCTTTTAGATCTAGCCGGAACCAACACACGCAACCCGGCTAGTATCAATTTCCTACTATTCTCAATTTACATAAATTTTCAACAGTTTAATTTTTAACTATTGAAAGTTTACCTGTTAAAATTAAAGAAAATTAAGAATTCAACTGATGAGAATTAAATATTAAATTTTCAACTAAAATTTTATAAATAATTTAAAGTTATTTTAAAAGATTCCAAAGATTGATAAAAATTTAATTTTTAATTTTCTACAAGTTTCAACCGTTGAATTTTTAATATTTAAAAATTCAATTTTCATTTCTTTTCAATTTTCAAAAGTTTAAAAGCAATTTTCAACACTTAAATATTTAGTTTTCTCCAATCTTAAAAGTTAAAAATTGAAAAAAATTGAAGGAAATTTGAAATTGAATTTTCAACAGTTGAATTTTCAACGGTTAAGCAATAAATTTACAAAAATTGAATTAACTGTTAAAAATTGAATTTTCACTAGCTGAATTCTTAATTTTCTACCATTTTCAATTTTCTTCAATTTTCAACAGCTTAAATATTAACTGTTTAAAATTCAACTATTAAAAACTGAAAAAAATTGTAAATTCCACTGATGAGAATTGAATATTCAATTTTCAACTAAAAAATTTCAAAGAATTTTAAGTTATTTTAAAAGATTACAAAGAATTGTTGAAAATACAATTTTAAATTTTCTTCATCTATTATTCATTTCTTCAATTTTTAACCGTTACATTTTCATTATTTAAAAATTGAATTTTTATTTATTTTCAATTTTCAAAAGTTTGAATTCAATTTTCAACACTCCAACATTCAATTTTCTCCAGTCTTCAAAGTTAAAAATTAAATTGATTTAAATTAAAGGAAATTTCAAATTAAATTTTCAGCAGTTGAGTTTTAAACAGTTTAATTTTCGACTATAAAAAATTAAATATACAAGGATTTAATTGACTGTTCTTCTTTATTCATAATGTGTCCCCTAAGGGTTTACATGACCTCCGTTTCTTACAAGACCATCTGCAACTGGGTATAAACTTATCTTTACTATTTACAATTATTTGAAACTATTTATATCAATTCTTATATCTAGATCCTTACTTCTGTACTACATATTGTTCTAAAGAGCGAGCGAGCGAAGGAAAGCAAGAGAGCGATAGCGAGCGTGTGAGAGCCAGCGAGTGAGAGTGAGCGCATCCGCAACTTAATCTACTTATACTACTATACAATAATTACTTACAGATCTTTACGCTTCTAGTCTATGCGACTTCTGTTTCCTTTTTCCTTTCACTTCTCTTCTATCTTATTCTCATTTTACCATTTTTTCCACCTTTATTCTTTCATTCACTCTCATTCGCCCCTCTAGCCCCCTCTAGCTCCTTCATCTACTCCTCACCCATTCCATCCACCCCAAAAAACTTGACCACATTCTCTTTCCAAACTTCTTAATCTTTCATTCCTCACCTACATTCTTCCCACACATGTTTCCATGTTTTCTTCTTTTACTCACATATTGTGCACTTTCTTTTTTCTTTTATTTCCCAGTGCATTACTGACATTACCTTATTTCCGAATCCAAATCTTGCAATTGTGGTTTATTTTCTCTCTCTTCGTCCCTTTTCTAAATACTTTGGTATTCCTTTTATTTTTATCATCTCATAACATTTATTATATTTTGATTCCTTGATTATTTCCCATGTTATAATTGATTATATTTTCGTATCCCTTCTCTCTAATTCTCTATAACATACTCCATTTTCCTTTCCTATATCTCTAGCACTAAAGAACTCACTTCTTTTCTCTTCCCATCTTATTAATGCTATCGCCCTCTTTTTTTTCTTTCTTCTTTTCATCTTTAAAACGCTTTTTCGCTAGTACCCTCCTTTCCCCCCTTCAACTTCGTCACAAATTGCCATGCACTCTTTTCCGCTTTGTTACTTGATTTATCTCTTTGCGCTTCTTCTCTTAGCGTATACCCACGTGTCCTTCAGTCTACCTCTAGCGTTCACCTTATATACCTTTTTTGAAAATTGTTGATCTCTTTTCTTTTCTTTCATTCCCATATCTCTGCTACATTACCTTATACAAGCCATATCAACGTATCAAACAAACACATTTTCCTTTTCCAATCTTGTTCAAACCTTCTTTTACCTATTCCACATCTGTGTTTCATTACACCGGCTACTTTTTTTATTTTTTCTCTTATATGAGATCTATGGTCTCTTTTTGTTTGCAAGGTATATATCACATACTTTTTTTTCCTTAACTTCTTCCTTTAATCTCTCTGACAAAACCGTTACATATACTTTATACAATGTTGTACATAGCGTCACTTACCTATAATCTTCAAGCTCCTCCCCTTTGTCTTAATTTGATATGGGTACTTACTATAACTCTGGCCACCCCTCTCCTTTCCACACTCTATTGCACATTATCCATGACCATTCCTTCAGTTATGTCCACTACTATTTCCTTTTCTCTATTTTCTTCATTTCTTTCTAACCTCCTTTTTTTCTCTTTACATTTTTTATCCCATCCACTTCTATTCCCGTTTTCAATAACTTGTTCTTTGCTTGTACTCTCTAATACTCTTTTAATTTCTCCTATCATTAACTTTATCTCCTTGTTTACATTTCACTCTCCCATTTTAATCTTTCTTACCTTTTCTTTGAACTTTTCTTTCATTCGCATGACCAATCCCCTCTGCCTGCTCTTTTCACCTTACCTTCCTTTTTATCCATATTGTTATTATCTTTTCCTTCCCCTGATACCACTACTATGAGAAAGTGATTCAAATCTATATAACACCCTATCTTTAATTTTTTGAAAATTTTTTTAACTCACTGACCACTATCACATAATCAATTAACGTTCCCTTCTCTCCTCCTGAGCTTGTATATTCTCCTTCAAGATCCCCTTCTATATTCCAGTTTAAGGTAAACCATCCCATCTACTCCAGACCCCTTGGTAATTTCTTTTGCTCCCCATTCAGTATCTTGTCTTTCAAATTCTTTCCTCTCTCTTCTCCCTCTTCCCTCCCTTCTCTATTTTCTGTTCGAGCGTTGGAATCTCCCCCTATTATAAGCCTAGTCTCCTCCTAATTTTTTTCCATTATTTTTTTATCGCTTCTGATTTTTCCTGCATATCGCTGTTTACATACACCCCCACTACTTTTCCCCTCGTCCCTTCCACTTCTACTTCTTTTACCATTATTTCTTTTTTTTTTTGCTTTTTCATGGTAACCTAGGCACCTTTTACTCACTTTTTTCCTTCCGCGTTCTTCTAGCCACGTTTTCTTCATTACTACTACATCACATTGCGCCAAATTGTTTATTACTCCCTATTCTTTTTCTTAAAGCCTGCTATATTTTAGTAACATATCCTTCACTTTTTCCTTTCTTTATTTTTCTACTCTTTTAGTATCTTACTATTTTTTGTTACCCTACCGCCCGTACATTTCTCGACTCTTTTAAAGGCATTTAATTTTGCACTTTTTCTTCCCTTTCTCCGTCCCAATCTCACCATACACCTTCTATCTGTATCCTTCCATACTTAACCCACGTCCTGTTTTTATTATTTTTTCCTCTTCCGCTATGTTTCTTGACTTGTACTGCATATTTCTTTCAACTCATGTTAAATCATCCTCTATTCTCTCTGGTACAGTTACCTCTACCTGTCGCATTTTCTTCCCTGCCCTTTGCATTTTCTCTATATTTACCTTAGCATCTATACTTTTTAGCACATCGTCCACTACTTCCCTTAGTTCCTTTCCTTCCAATCATAGACCTTTTATCACTATGCTTCTTTTTCTTTCATTCTTTTTTCCTTTCTATTATTCTTTCAATCTCTCTTAGTCTTATCATCTCGCTTCCCTTACTCTCCCCACCACCAGACTCCCTGTTTGAGTTTTTTATTTTTATAATCCTACTTTCTGGCTGTGCTTACTTTTGACTAGACTTTTCTGTTTTTTTTTCTGATCTAGTGTCTGCTTTCTTTTTTTCAAACTTTATCTAACTTCTTTTTCCATTTTCTCATTTCTTTTCTAAGCTCGTTTATTTCATTCCTAATTTCTTGTTTCATTTTCTTTTCTCTTTCTTTCTGACTCTTTCGGTAATCTGCATTAACTTTATTATTATTTTACGCATTACGTCTACCCTGCTACCTTACATTCTTCCGTACTTTTCTTTAATACCTATTCTGCCCTGGCGTTGCTACTGTGCAGAGCCTGTGCCCCTACCCTGCTTTTATGCCGGAAACGGAAGTCTCATACTTCTTTAGTTAAGCCCTGTTTTTTCAAACTGCAGAATCTCATCTATATTAGGCACCTTTTCATATTTTGTTTATTTTAACATCTTGACTGTTTCTTTCCTTCTTATGTCCTCTTCGTCGTTTTTTTCTTTGGCATAATTTTCTCCTATCCTAATTATTCTTTCTAATCATCCCATGGCGAATCAATAAATTATTTATTTTTATTTTACTATTTCAATATCCTAGTTTGATCTTTTCTTTTTTTTTCTCTTTTTTGACTGTGTTGCAATCCTCGTCTTATGTTAGAGCTTTATCTGCACCTTTATTGAAACATTTTTTTAATTTTTAATTTTGCAATTTTTCTCTTTCAATTCATCATTCCATCAACTTCTGCCTTCTTTTCTTCAACTTTTGTTTTGCTTGTGCTTTTGATGATGCTTTTATTTCTTGTAGAAATATTTGAGTTCATACTTCAATATTTTCCTTTCCGATTCACATATTCTTGACACTTTTCTTAAGCTGATATTTTCCAGCCATTCACAAGCCCATGATTTCTATTATATTTACCTTTATTAAGAATTTTTACTATTTTTTCCCGTTTTGAAAATATTTCTTTCTTTTATTAAAATTGAAAATTTGAAACTGGCAAAGCTTATTGTTTCTTTATTAAATGTTATTAAAGCTGAACTGCAAGTTAAACTAGCCAAAGCTGAACTTTCCTGAAATTTCAACTTTTAAAATTTTAGCCTGAAGAATTGTCAGAAACATTTAATATTTCTTTCAATAATTTTTAAATTAGACAATAGAAACCTTTTTATCTAAATAAGTTCAATTCTGAGGGATTGAGCGAAAACTTCATATAATAAGAAAACATCTGAGAAAATCACTATAGTTGCCAAAAAATACATTTTTTGGATGTCAGAAAACTCAAATGCTATTTTAACACGGGAAAGAGTGCGCTTTTTAAAAAAATATGAAAATCATTCTCTAATATAATTA
Organism: Amphibolips quercusostensackenii; assembly: GCA_032357855.1. Classification (NCBI taxonomy): domain Eukaryota; kingdom Metazoa; phylum Arthropoda; class Insecta; order Hymenoptera; family Cynipidae; genus Amphibolips; species Amphibolips quercusostensackenii. The sequence goes on along the minus strand of JAUELO010445164.1, from coordinate 8,499 downwards.
ATATTCAAGTGATATTTTAACACAATATTAATAGTTTATTCAATAGTTGAATTCCTAAAGGAAAAAGACACAACTAAACTTAGAAATAGGATTTTCAGAAGACATTTGACTTATCAGCTAGAATTGAGGAGTTTCAACAAAAACAAAAAAACATAATTCTCAAGCATAAGAGATGAATTTACAACAAAAAATAAACCGTTAAAAAAATCTATTTTGAAATAAAAACAGTTGTATCTGTAAAAAAATCGGAAACTTCCAACACAAGTACATTCATTTATAAAATAATAAATGCATTATCAACCAAACCATCGAATTTGAGACAAAATGACAAATTTTTAAAATAAAAGTTATTTATAAGTTCATATTTGAATGATCAGAAAATTAATTATTTAAAATTGCTTATCGTGTGAATCATCAAATTCGCAAAAATATTTTCAATCCGCAGTTTATCTTGCCTTGCAGCCTTTAAATAAATATAATCCTCTGTTTCTTGTCGCAGAGTTGAGCTTAAAGTCCTCACCTGATGTGAAACCTTTTGACCTAAACCATTCACCTGAAAGATCTCCAACGAGATACAGATCCAAGTCTCCTCCTGCCAAACACTGTTCTCCGGAAAGGTCCTCTTCTTCAAGGCCTCCTTCTGATACCAAGTACAAAGTTCCACCCACAATACTTCCTTCTACAAGCTCACGTGAATATGGACTTGAAGACATTAATATTCTTCAGCTTAGTCCCTGCAGAAATCCGCAACTAAAATTCGTATTTAGAAAATACACTTTTCCTGAAGGAACGCGACTTAAATTGAAAACAGTTCATGATAACTTTGTGCCTGTTCCTACCCAAGAGAAAATTGTTATGTCAACATCTGATAATGACGTGTTTGCAATATTGGAAAGTACTAATTTTTTAGCTGGATTATATACCTATGGTGATAAGCATCCAAGACGATCGAAAATAAACATAAACAGTAAAAGAATAACCATCCTGACCCCAGGAGAAATCGAAGACATTCCAGTAGGTCCCCGACGACCAATAACAAAACATTTTGTGATTAGGAAAACATGTGCGAAACGCAATTTAACAAAAAAATTAAACATCTGACAAGAACATTTAAAACAGATTCAAGAGTTTTATATACTACATTTGAAAGCAGCAAAATGATTGTTTACTCAGTACTGTCACGTTGGTATTATCTTCTTATATATTGTATTTACGAACGCTTTAAAAAAAAAATTAGACCTAACAATTTTGCGGCTTAAAAAAATTGTATTATATCACAATTTAATTCTTGCAATTATTCGATTTCAAGTTTAAAGATAAATTTGACCAAAAAACCTGTCGGTTACAAGAGAAATCTTTAATATCAGCTGCTGCGTTTAACATTGTCATAAGAGAAATCAAAAACATAATCTTGAAATCGCTTACATACAACTCCGTAATTTTATAACAAGAAACAATATTTAAGCAGCTCAAAAATTGGAGCGTTAAAAATTGGTCGTTTTCCTATACATTTGGAGTTTTAGTTTGTTTTTCATAAATATAATATTTTTTGTGATCCAAAATCGAATCAAATTTTACACGCTACTTGTATTTATAAACAGTAATAAAAAGCCAAGGTATCATGGTTTTTAAGGCTTCAATCTTTTATCACTTCCCAATTTAGCCCTTTTGAACAGCAAATAATAAGAAAGATGTTTTTTATTTACTCACAAAAGTATTTAAAAAGGAAAAAGTTATTTTATCTTTATGAATATTTGCCAGTCATTAATTTACTGTCAGGGATTTTAAAATACAGTAAATGTGAAACAGTTCAAGAACCCTCAACTGCATTTTTTTACAGAGTTGACACATAATTGAACATGTCTGTATTAGGTAAAATTTTCTTATGGAATTACTTTTCACGCTTTAATTCTATAGAAATGAATAAATGTATCTTTTTGAAACTAAGCTAATACTTTCAGAATCAGGTCGACTGTTTTATCAACTCACCTAGATACAAATATCTCACAAGGACATGCTCAATGCATACGCGATTTCTGAGATAAAAATTATAGCGTATATCGTATGATGTAATGAAGTACTAAAATAATTAGTTTGCCTGTTGATCGAAATCTTCATTAATACGAGAATCAATATTTCTTCAGGTAAAAAAAATGAAAACTCTTTTTGCTCTAGCCCTATCATTAACGGTTATACTTAATTATTTTGGTAAATATAATAATATAATAATATACGTTTATGTTTACAAACATTTTTCAAGATTTTTAAAAACAAATTTTTTCGTGAAAATACTTTGAAATTTGGTTAAAGCCTTTATTCAAGTTTCTCCTAAGCCCAAAAACCTGGCTAAAATAAATACCTCCCTTGCAGGACCAGATAGTATCAAGAACTTCTAGTGAAAGAAGTTTACTTCTACATACCAACATCCGGCTCGAATATTTTCGTCATATTTAAAATCAAAGATGTCCATTCCACAGTGGCTGGTGTTAGGACGCACTATACCTCTACAGAAAAAAGGAGACTTGTTTAACTAAAAAAAGCTTAGGCTAATACCTTGACTAAACAGGCTGTATTATATCTTTATAACTTTTCTTAACGACAGAATTGTTTGAAACATTGAGGCTGTGTAAGAAGAGACGTATAAACAACGTGGTTTGAAAGAAGATGTAGCAGAATGCTGAGAGATCCTACTGATTGCTAGGTGCGTTAATAGCCTGAATTGACTACAGAAAAGCTTCTAATTCAAACTTTCATAAGCTCATAATATATCTGTCAAAAAGCTTGAAAGTTCATCCACATATAGTAAGATGCATGCAGAGTTTCATGATACTTTAGAAAACTAGATCTACTATCTTATCTGGAAATTATCGTGTAAGAACTAACGTCACATTTCAGAGAGCGTCTTTCAGGGCGATAATGTTAGTCCTCTGCCCCTTTGCATCACACTTCTGCCTCTATTTCTGGTACCACGCAATTATCCTGGATACCTCAGCGGCAACACTATTCATCGCAAGCACAAGTTCACTTATGTGTTTTATATTGATGACCCGGAGATCAATGCTTCTATTTCCAGCAAACTTTTATATGCTTCAAATATTGTCAAGAGGTACACAGAAGAATCAAGTATGGCCTTTGGATTAGAAAAGTGTGCCAAGATACATCTGAAAAAAGGAAAGATTACTAGTGCTCCCAAGAACCGTGACATTTAAGACGTAAGATCTATAAAGAAGTCTCTCCGAAGCAGATACAAGCATAATCTTCGACAGATTTCATCTTTGAATCTGTCAGCGTTGAACAAGGCATCTGCGACTAACAAGCTTGCCGTCGCGGTCTTTCTCTACACGTTTAAAGTGGTTTAATAGATGAAGAACAAGCTTACGGCTTTTGATGTCACCGCATATAAGATCGAACATGTGCGTAAAAGCTTGCGTATTAATTTTTCTGTTCTATGATTATACATCTCAGGCCGTCAAGGCAGACGTGGACTTCTGAGTCTCCAATGTCTTTATAATTGAAGTTTTCTCAGTACAGCTTATACCATTGCAAATGGCAGAGTCCCTCTTCTAAAAATATTCATGAATCACAAGATAATTGGCGAAATAGCGTTCATTTACAAAGCCGCGGAGCAGGCAGAGAAGACCCTTGACCTATTTTAACATCAATAGTATTAAAAGTGCATAACTTTATCTCGATGCTCAACTGCTGAAAGACAAAATAAAGAAGAAAAGCAGTTTTTGTCCAAGCAGCAAACTTTTGATTTCCTTAAATCATCAAGACAAAATGCAAGTAAAAAAAAGAGAATTTAGGATAAAACACAGAGTGTTTTTGCATGCCCGAATTCTATTACTCCCACCTTTCAATACCTTGACCGCATTTCACGCCAAGGAGTTTCCAGCGATAGGTCCAAGGATGGATGCAGAAAGCTGTCATACTTAGTTTGCTTCGTGTTCTCAAATCACGCGAAGATCTCGCCGTCCTGTCGTTGTAATTTAGTTGTGCCATGTGGTCACTAATTTCATGGTCGTGAGACGAGGCTACATGTGTGAGTTCCTGCGGTTTTACTGGAAGCTAGTGTCATTTTTGTAGATAGCAGTTGCACCCAGTAGGACACTGTAGGCCTTGTTTAGCCTTTTTTATAAAATATATGTATATATGCTAACTAAGTTTCTGCCAGTTTCTTACTAGATCTTTTTAGTCTCTTTATCCTTATCAGCACCCACCTGAATCCTGGCATAAATACAAGATTAAAGCCTAATTAGAATATAGAGTTTTGTAGTCACAAAAAATAAAAACTCTTGAGAGTGCTTTCAAGGTTCCTGACATGGTCATTAATAATATTTTGAGCTATAAAAAAGCCCTGAGCCATAAATAGATAGTTCACCTTTATAGCATGCATTGCACGTTTTTTTTTAAAGAGACGCGCAAAATGTGAAGCGTATTTTGTTGGAGGCGGATCAAACGTGATTTTTTTTCGAGTCAGCACATCCCTAACCGCGCACTACTGCGCATGCATCTAAATTTGATACCTGATACATAATGTTGGACCTAACACCCTAACACCTCTGTTTTAGTATAAGGTCTAATATTATAAATGCGTCTGCGGACGCCGCTTAAAAAGAAAGATGTAACGTTTAGTCTGAGAGCAGGAAGACACGCTCACCTTGTGCGGCTGCCATAAATAAATTTGTTAAAATGCAATACAATGTATTGATTGTCGTGGAAAGGTCCCATAAGCTGCATTTCGAATGTAACTTACACAGTAACGATGCAACTAGTTGCCAGTGTGTAAAATTCCTTATAAAAGTGACTTTTTTACCACTTTTGTTACCAACAGACGTAACATGATTTAAAAAACTAGTTATTTTTTTAAACTGAAATGTGTCCAAGTTGGGAGTCTGTGACCAAATGCGGCGCGTCGTTAGGTGGGGCATAGGAAAATGCTCCCTAGATAAAAAGGTAAGGGCAAAAATAAAATACGCCTCGCGGGCCAAAAAAAAACTGGGTGAAGGATATACCAAGAAAAAACCACGATTGGTCCTTCTGCAGCCTACTGGAAGTGCTTTGAACCATGGCCGCCTTACCCGCTGACGTAGTAAGGAGCTGATGTGTCCTTGCACTGCTGAGGTGTCAGCCGCAGTGAGAAAGCAGAAGCTAGCTCCTTCGTGCCTTGCTCAGGGAGTACGTTGTAGCTGCAGAAATCGGAACCTGCAGTGTCCCGGGCAAGTTTCGGTCCGTCCGTGTTTTCAGGGACCGATTAAACGAAGGCTGGGCCCTAAGAACCTAAGGTAGGACTAAGGTTTGAGAGTTTACCCGTTACTAGCTATTTCAAGCCACCCCTCCACGCACGGTTCGCTAAAAAAATTGCATAGCACCCACAGGCATCCCAGTCCCCTCCCCCCCCCCAACAAAACAGAAACAACGAGTCAAATCAAGTAGCCACGCTAAAGAACCAACAAAAAAATTTCAATATCGACATCAAAGGCTTAAGTTCTCCGAGGCGTGGGGATAGCAAGAGAACAGCGTCAAGCTAAGCGGAAAATCAGGGTGCAACTCCAATGGGTAAAAGAAAAAATGATCTTGCGTCGCCACCTGCGTGAAAGGAGGTGACAAGAAGAGAGAAGTATCTAGAAAGACCCGAAAAACTTCTGGATGCCGGAGAGGGCAAAAGAGGAGAAGTTGGAGTTGCCAAAAATAAGCAACACTGGAAACGTGTAACGAAACCGCGCCGGAAAACAGTGCTCATTGATTTGGCGCAAGAAAAGACTTATGCAAAGGTTTTGAGAGACATAAGGGCTAAAATAAAGTCTAAAGAAACTAAAACCCGCATTAGGTCGATCCGCCGGTCATGAAACGGTGATGTTCTCATATAATAAAAGAAAGACGCGAAGAACGTGGCAGCCTGCGGGGAGGCTCTGCAGAAGCATTTAGGAGACATGGGAACTACGAAGAGCCTGGTCCCTAAGGTCACGTAAGAGTTTCTAGATTTTGATTGTGTCACAACCAAAGAGGATGTGAAGGGAGCACTCAAGTGGGATCTCGGTGATAATGCAGAAGATGCAAAGCTCTCGATCACACGGTCAAATAGAAAAGAGCAGTTTCTACCTAAAGTTCAGCTCAGTGTGGAAGCGGCAAGCCATCTGCTGAAAACCGCCCACATTAAAGTGGTATAAATAAACAGCAGTGTGAGAAGCAGAGAACGTGTAGACCGATGATACAGGTGTCTACGTTATGGTCATTAATCAAAAGATTGTAAAATACCGGACGCAGCGGCTTTTGTTACCAATGTGGGTGGGGCGGCATTGATGCAAAATTCGGCACACACGGAATGCAGTGTGCACTCTGCAGTAATATGCAGACAAAACCAGAGAACTTCAAACACATACCTGGGTCAAGAGAGTTCACAGTCTTAATACAGGCAATCGACAAATTTGAGCGCAGCTGGGTATGATGATATTTATCCAGGCTAATATGCATAGAAGCCGATTAGCAGAAGATCTTCCAAGCCATTTAGTCCGGAATTTATAGGCTGATTTGCTTATTATAAGCGAACAGTACAAGGATAGGGTCACTACAACATAGTTTGCGGACAACCTTGAAATAGCAGCCATCTGGCTGCGAAACCAAGGGACAGTTCCGATTGAAAGCCATGGTTTTGAAAACAGATACGTATGTATCAAGATCAAAGGTGTTACCTACAAGAGCCGCTACCTCAAGCCCAATAAGAGCATTTGTAAGTTTTAACGAAAATTGAAGTTACTGGAAGACCTTATCCAAGACACAGAGGGAACAGTGATGGCAGCAAAAGATTTTAACGCTAGAGCGGTGGAATGGAAAATGCCGCAATCAAACCCGTGATTGAAGCAAATACTGGAGATAGCTGCAAGACAGCGCCTGCTGGTCATGAACACAGGCAAAACGCCAACCTTAACATAAGCAGAAAACGTAGGTACGATTCCGGACATCACCTTAGCCTGGAAGAAGTAGCTTCTTCGGAGGAGATTTAGCAAAAGCTAGATGATCTTACAAGAAGTGATGATCAGTATACACTCTTCAACATCAAAGGAAAGTCTGAAGCTGACGCACAGCATCGCAACCCCAAAAGGTGAAATTTTTTCAAGATGGACAAGGAATAACTGTCCCGGACGATAGTCGAAGGGCAAAACAAGCTATTGGTACAAAAATATAAATTTAGCCTATTAGTGAAATAAGGAAATTGGGAGTCTTTAAAGAGATTGTATCAAGCGCAGACGAACAGCGACTAGGAAGGAGGAAAGAGGCGCTAAAGAGTACAAATTAACCAAAAAAAGAACTAGAGAAAGCAATTAGGAGAAGCAAACGCCAGAGCTGGGGAAACTTGCGCCAAGAAGTGGACAATGAACCTTGAGGCTTGAAATACAAAATTGTAACCTGGTAGCTCAGCGCCCTCTTAGCGTGTGATTCAGAAACAGAAAAGCTCTGGGCCGCGAAGAAAACAGAGCGAAATCCTTGAGTGTAGGAGCACGCGTCTATCCACAGATGCTGCTCAACATGATGAACTGCTGTCTGAAAGCCGGAGTATGCCACAAACAGTGAAAGGTCCGAAAGCTTGTCTTGATCAGCGAAAGGAAAGGAAATGCCAATTCTCCTTCAGCGTGCATGCCACTGTGCATGCTGATACCACCATAAAACTCCTGGAGAAGATGTTGTAGCCTCGTCTGCTAGTGGCCGTCCAAGCAGCGAGAGATCTTTCCAAAAGACAACACGGATTCAGAAAAGGACAATCTACGATACACGCAGTCCGAGTGGTAGTAAATACTATAGTGTAAGCACAGAAAAAAAGCAAATACACTAGAAAAATCGTTTTTATTGCAACGCTGGATGTGCGTGATGCCTTTTACTCGGCCAGATGGGCAGAGATGATTAAGGCATTAAAAAATTTCAAGACAACAGAGTACCTCATGCGTATGCTGAAAAAACTATTTTTCTGATAGAGTCCTAATATAAGACACCACAAAAAGTCCAAAAAAGAAGCAAATTACAGTCAGAGCGGCTCAGGGGTCAATGCTTGGCCCTGATCTCTAGAATGTATTCTACAATGGCATTCTGAGGATAAAGATGCCATAAGACACATACCTGTCTGGGTATGCAGACGATGTATTAGCGGTAATTGCAGCAAGATCCATGCAGAAACTACAATGAAAGCTAAACCAGGTGACGCAACGAGTTAGCTTGTGGATAGATAAACACAGACCAGATCTGGCTGCAGAAAGGACGGAGCTAGTGACAGTTACGAGGAGGAACATTTCCATGCACGTGCCGATGCAGGTTGGACCTGCAGTGGTAGCAGCCATGCTCGCTATTAAACATCTAAAAATATGGATGGATAATAGGCTCTTCTTTGGAGAACAAATAAAGCAAACAGCGAATAAAGCAGCAGTGGGCACGAGAGCACTAAAAAAACTCATGGTCAACATTAATGTAACGAGACCTAGCAATCCCTAAATGCTAATGTCAGTGGCC
>JAUELO010445146.1:0-13788 GCA_032357855.1 Amphibolips quercusostensackenii | reverse complement strand
AAAAACCACGGTACATTATACTGGGTTTCCAGATAGGTAGAAAGGAAAAGCTAGCCAGATATGCTAATTGCTTCGATCACTGCAAAATAACAAATGTCAAGGTATTTCTCAATACGTAGTCAATTCTGTACAGTAATTTGACTCTAGACTTTGACTATAATCAGTTTGCGCTACCATATGAGATGTACGCAAACTTTCAGGCAACCCACTACGGTAAAGAGCCTGAACCAATGTTAAAGAAACTTGATTTTCAAGAATACGCTCCTCTCAGGGTCATCGATTGCTCAAACCAAAAAAAGTTTTTCAAACAGGCCTCTGGGGACGTTCTTTTGGAATTTAAATCTGCAAACAATTTCCCTGCTGAAACTTAAGCCTACTGTTCAATTATACATGGCCGTTTTATTCAGTACCAGCGCCTTAGTGGTAGCGTGAAGAAGTTGATTTAATATGATGGTGGTGGTGGGGGTAATGACAGTGGTGAGGTGATACTGATCTGTTAGTGATGGCGATACAATATATAAAAGAGAAATGATTTCACAAACAGAGTTCAGTTTTCATCCATATGGAGCTTATCGTGGACGTGCAAGGTTTTAAGAAGCTCATCAACCTGTTTGTCTTCAAGGAATTGGCTACGATTTCTCTTCAGAAAGACGCTCAGCCTGTGGGCTGTCTGTTTGAACCACCCTGCTACTAGGACTCGCTACCTGTCAAATACCAGAGTGAAAATTCATGGCTGACGTGCAATTAGCATGGTTTCAAATGAACATCTGGTGACATACCCTATGAAGAAATAAGGCTTATAATTATGGATACACTAGGTTGCGCTAGTGCAGTATACGTCAAAGGGTTAAAAAAATGGGTAAACCAGTTTCTGCAAAATGTAAATAATCGCAAAGATCTGATGACTGATGACTGATGACTGGTGACTGATAAATGATGATTGATGACTGATGACTGATGATAATAATAATAATAATATTGCGTAAGACATTAAAAAACCTGATATTGGCCTCGAAGATCTGAAGTCGAAGATCATTCACGTGATAGAATTCTCGGCACTAACCGATGGTAATATCACGACAAAGGAGGAAGGAAAACGGGCTGAATATCAAGCACTTCTTTTTGAGCTCAGCAGACTTTACCAAGGCTACAAAGTCCATCTAGTAATTCTCATAATCAGCTGCCTTGGAGGTATGAAGGCTTCATTTCTCAGATAACTTAACAAGATTCCGTCCTGCCAGCGTCAGGCTCAATCCATCGCAAACCGGATGCAAAAGGCTGTACTTCTGGGATCACTTCATCTGTTCCGTCAACACTATTTCTTATAACATACTGCAAAGGTAGGTAGCTCTAAAAAAGCATCCAGAGGTGAAGTAAAGTAAAGGCTTTACCTTCAACTGTCCCGTCTGCCGCGTAAGGTCATCCGCGGCCAGAGACAGGACTCCATAGAACAGTGTTGAACGATGGCATCTCGCTTAAATTTCCCACTCTTGCTTACCTTCTAGGATAGAAGGAGCAGGAGTGGATGACGTATACGTTCCGGTTGCGTCGGGATTGGTTCCAAAGAACCATGGTCGTAGCTTCCAGAGTCTACAACTTCTCATAATAATAATAATAATAATAATATTACCAATTATAGGTTGAATTTTCGTGTACTTTTAACCAAGTACCTAAATTTTTAACCTAAATTCTTAATATTTTATAACAGTTATTTTTTAATGGAAAAATGTTATAGTTGATATTTCAACCAAAAAAGATATTAAATTTCAATCAGGAACAGGAGACTATTCCATTTTGAACCAAAAAAGATTCTATTTCTACAATCAAAAAATGATTTTCTAAGACGAAATGTAAAATTTTTTACAAAAAAAAATCGATTTTCAATATAAAATTTTGGTTCAAAACGGTAAGACCTTGATATTTTACTAAAATTGGTTTGATGGATCAGATTGACTTCTTTTGTGCTATTTTTTATGTCAGAGTAGTCTTCCTTATATTTTAACATTTCCATATGTATATCGTTATAAGCTTGTAATAATTATTTTTATTGAATATTTTTGTAAAAAAATAAAAGCCAACTCTTTTATTTGCTTTCAAACAAACTACTAAGGCATCAACAAAAGATTTAGGACTTTAGAACCAAATATTATATATTAGTTTTACATTTTTTTAAATATATTATCAATGTAAAGAAATGTCATTTATATGAATTATTCTAAAATTTTTTGAAATAAGGTGACGGGAGCCTAAGGGACATTCTTGGCATTCTTTAACGGTCATATCTTTTACCTCACCGCTGTACATGTTTATTTTTGCTCGGTATTCATAAATATTTCTTTTTGTAAATATTCCATTAAAATATATTCCCTTTAATATTGCAACAACGTCACCGGTCGGTGTCGTTAAAACATATTGTTCATTGGTTGGCATAGGCCCACACTTATTAGCTCTCACTTTCACTTCAATTGGTTTATTAGCAGGAAAAATGTATGTTCGAATTTCGAATCTCTGGCGCGGATTGGTGTTAGGAATAAGACGAATGAATCTGAGCTCTTCAGGTCTATATCCGAGTATGAGAGAGTGAATGTTGGAAGTAGACCTTGACCTGGCACAAAGATAACGCTCGTCAGAAGTAGACGGATTGACTATGAAATCAGGTCTGGCAGGAGGAGACCTGGATCTGGCACGAAAAGAGGGCTGGGCAGAAGAAGATGACCTTTCAGAATAAGAAGTTCCAGAGCCAGAAACACCAGGAATAGGGGCCCCATTGGGTAAACAATCGAATTGCAAACTGAACTCTGCAATAAAAATATTAAATTACATTTTTATAGAAGCAGACAATCATATATTGGTATATTATGAACCCCTTTTGGTAAAGTCGTGAAGCAAGTCAAGAAGCATTAAGGGATGTGTTCCGTAAAAATAATTTAAGAGAAACTTTAAGTTTTCTTTATCTTAAAATTTAATAAAACAATTGCAGAAAATTGACAGCCACATTAAGTATTGCGAATGTGGTAGTAATGTTCAATAATTAGAAGTCAGCATAGTTTTAAACTGTTTGTAACGTTTTAATCTAATTTTGTTATAACAAAAAGCTTGAGCTCTTGTAATGTTTTATATGTTATTATTCTAATTAATGTAAGTTCATTCATACACAATTTATAAGCAATTTCAAGCTTCACTACCCATATAAGTCACACGATGAAAGCAATTAAAGATCTTGAATGCTCTAAATTCTTCGAATGTAAGTTTATAACCCTAGCGAAAGTTTCGAATCAAAATTCATTCTGACCCAATCGAAAGTACGCCTTCGATTGTGAAAGTCTTTGCAAATTTTTTTATCTGTGGCTTATTGCGGAAATCAATTTACGATTAGAAAGTTTGTTTTTTTTTGCAACTGAAAACATTTGATTATTAACTGAAAATGATTACAATTATTTAAGCCAATAAGATATAAAGTTGATATACTTATGTTCTGAATCTGGTAAAATCAGTTTTGGATGAACTTCCAAAAAGGTGGAATCTTTGATTTTTTTAAGCTTCGTACACTGATGTATTTTAACGCGCTGATTAAGAATATAATGGTAAAAATTGTCGAAAATTTTATTTACGGTGAGACCATAAAAAACCATAAAAAACCATCGTTTTTTGCGTTTTTCAAGGTGATTTGCAAAATTAAAAAAAAAATTCAAACAAAAGTTGTAGATTGCATTAAAATACACATTTTTTGTAGTAAGAATTTTTTTCCACAAGTAACGTTTTTCGAGAAAATTAGAGATACATCGATTTCCGGCTAATTCTGTGATCAGTCGTTGACACTTGTTTTTTTAAAGGGCGAGTTGGAAAAGGGGTTCGGGACGTGACAGATCTTTCTTGTGTGACTAAGGCGAGCTGAAAAGGATCTTACAGCGTTTACAATAAAAAAAATTACAAAACATAAAAAATACAAAAACATATGCTCTTAAAAATACTTTAACCTTCCCGTGGTGAAGAGCGTAAGTAGGTATCAAACCGAAATCAATGGAGACACGATGGAAATCATGATAAAGAGTGGATTTTTTCCGAAACGTTCACTTGTAGAAAGAAGTTTTCACAATAACAAATCTGTACTTTAATACGATCTATAACTGTTGCCTAAATTTTTTTTTTAATTTTGCATATTACCAGAAATAAATGCTAAAAACTATGATTTCTATGGTTTTTTATGGTTTCATCATGAAAATTAAATTTCCGCTAATTTCCACTGTTATATTTGTAATCAGCATGTCAAAACAAATGAGTAGAGTTTAAACAAAATAGGAGTTTCTACATTTCCGGAAGTACACTTGTAATTTATATGCGTGTGCAAAAATGGTACACTCCCACCACTCTAGAAGCTAGTTCTATTCTTCTCGGAAGAAGTTCAGCTTACAAAATGATACCAAGGAAACAAAAATTGCTACTTTAACTGAGGAATGTAGATTTTATTTATAGATCTTCACATAAATATCAGTATATACCAAGTTAATATAAATTGTTCAATACGTCAACTCTGATTGTCTATAGTTTTATACATTATAATAAAATTTGGTGACAAAATCACATCCATAACTTTAAAGGAAGCTTAAACTTTGGCATTCACGAATTAGTGATAGAATAATAATGTTATAAACCTAGAGCAATCATAACTAGACTTATGTTCTCAGCTCTAACTGCTTGAAAATATTTTCAATTTTTTGAATAAATTTAATTTTTTTAGTTTAAAAAGACAGAATTCATTGCGGTGTTTGAATTATTGTTTCTAAAGGGCATAGTCTAAAAAAAAGTTGAGAACATTCTAAAACTTTAAAGGCCTAGTCGCTATAGACAAATCATTTACGCTAATGGTCCCACAAATTTTTCCGTCAATGGTTTTGGTGAATCTTTACCAATCTCCGTGCACGTAAACATGCCTAGTTAGATATTTAATGGTTTCAAGTTAAATGTACACATTGGAAGTGTTCTATCTCTGCACCTTTAAATTTTAACGTGCAAAGATAGAAGCGCACTATATGTAAACGTAATTGTTTCTAGTCAGACATTTTATCGCTTTAAGTTACGCGTACATTGAGAGGGCTCTACCTACGCTGTTCTAAGATTTGCCGTGTGAAGTGAAAAGTGTACCATATGTGCACCTCTGAGTTTTGACGTGCAAGATATAGAAGTGTACCATATGTGAACGTGTAAGTATCTAGTTAGAAATTTCACTGTTTTAAGTTGGACGCCCATTTTAGAAGGATGCCATCTGTGCACCTCTAAATTTTGACGTGTACAATTATAAGTTCACCATGTGTGCACGTAGACGTGTCTGGTTGGACATTATATTGTTTCAAGTCACACGAGTACATTAGGAGATTAACATCTATGAGCCTATCATATTTGACGTGCACATTGAATAACTTCAGGCTCCACTTTAACTGAAAGTACTTTTTAGTATTAGAATTTGTGAGAATATTATTTGGTAGAAGCGCTTTGTGAATTTAATTTTTTATGAGACATGCATTCTGGTTTTTTCTGGTATATTAGCAGTTAACTCACAATGTAAATTAAATCCAGAAAATTCTGATTTGAGTACAGCTAAAAAAATATACTTAAAATTTTAGATATACATATTCTATTATTATATTCACCAGTAAAATTGAAGATGAGCGCCAAGGATAAAACAGAAGTATGAAAGATTTTCATATTTTCTAATTAGAGGAACAACTAATTAATAGAATAATGAAGACTTTAGAAAAAAATGTAACTCATGAATATTCTAGTGCTTCGTTGATTTTTATAGTATCCTACAGTCGTTATCTCGTATAATATACACTTAATTAAAGTCCATTTAACTAATAAAGATTATAAGAATAAGTTAAAACTCATTTCCTAATTTATATAATTTATTAGCTTTCAGAAAATTCAGTGTTAACATGGACAATTTATACAATGTCTCATAAATTCTGCCTAAATTTCCCATCATTATTACAATAATGCTCAGCAATATTTTTTGACATAAACATGAGATCTATTGATTGCTGATATATTCTCTAGAGAAACAGTTAATTAAACAATCACACAAAGTTAATTTAAATATACAAAATTTCACTAATGGTCGTAAAAAGATGCAGCTGTATTGTGTGAAATGGTTTCCTATTTGCTCGAGAGGACATTAAATCTTCAGAAAAGGGTATGGAGTGTGCCCGATTGCTCCTATCACATCTATTACAAACTATTACACCTATCACGCGTTTGGAACATGTTAAGACGGGAATGCTAGATTATTTTAAGAAGCTACAACCTACTTCTTCATTCTGCTTTGCACAGTTCGCGCTCTGCATTTTTTTTATCAAATGAATTCCTTGATCCCCGACACTATAACACGGCTAGAATTTTGGAGGAAGTTTCATTGTAGAAGCTCGAAGGTATATAAATAATAAGAACATGGACTCTTAATAAACGGTAATAAACAGGTGGTTGTCTTATAGATTGTAGACATCAAGTTTGTCCTTCTAAGTAATTCATGTTTAATAAGCTTATTTGATTAGTTCAATCAGATAAGATTTCTGCAGCGCATAACAGAAAAAGCCTTATAAAACGGATAAGATTTAGATATGGAAACTTTTCTTCATATTTGCAAAAAGATGGAATTTAGGAACGCAAGGGGAATTTTATTTGTTTCTTCTCAGTAAAAACTCTAGAATAAATTTTGTTGGACCTTATTTTAAGATGGCGTTCTACCTCGCTGAGAGTTAAGGTGCAAAGCCTACGTCTTTTTTTTTGTTTTAAAACTGTGTGAGAATTTGACAGCAGGTAATGTTACGTCCGCCAAGTCCAGGAAAAACGATAACTTGTGTAATAGTACTACTTACACTTCTGTGAATAATTTTTGTTGCAGATAAATGGTATGCCAAAATTAGATTTAGATTCACACTTAGTTTTTACCGTGTTATTAGCCAGCGAAATTATTGTTTGCAATGTATATGTCGTTATCTAAATTTAAATTAATTTTGTTAAATCCAAATATTCATTTGCTTTGTTTGATTAATCGGTTATCGCATCTAAGGTGAAAAAGCAAATTAATTGTTTCTATCACTAAAACATAGAGTAAAAAAGCAATATGATTGTGCTTCGAAAAAATGTTAGACATTTTTTTAAACCAAAAACGTAAATCATTTTCTAGGCTTAATTTGAGCAATTTTGTCGTTTTTTACAGGAGATTAAGTGAAAGGTATGACTAATAGTTTCTTGAACTCTTTTTGTTCTTCAATTGCATCAATTTATGGTACCGAGTTAGCAGAAGATAAAAGAGTGAAGATATTTTTGAAAAGTGTGTTGGAATTGAGACCACCAAAATAATAATATAATCAAACATGGAATTGAAATGTAGTATTTAATTTTATTAAGCAATAAAGTCAAAATACAAAATTATTTTTATAGAGGCTGTCCTTGAAACTCGCGATTTTGTTAGTGTTACAAGCGGGCTATCGTCCCCAAACTATAATGATAATTATAGACATAAGAAACATTAAAAATTTAGATAGAGAAATGAAAATTAAGATTTAAACGAAAATAAAAAGCTAATAAATTTAAATGTGTCAGCCTGCGTTACTCATGCTGTTTTTCACTTAGGACAATCACATATGTCCTTCTTAAAAATTCGAAATATACGTTAAAGGAACTAGCTGAATAATAGGTGCAAAAAAATATTTTTATTATATAAGAAGTCTTATAATTTTGTTACTATACAGTCTTTAAGCCACTAGATAAAAAGTACTATAAAAAAAGAGGTATAAACACAGAAGTATTTAAAACTCCTAAAGTCTTTAAGGGTATGCTACGGGATCCTAAGGAAGATTCGTTGCATTCTTCTAAGGTCATATTTTTAACATCACCTCTGTTAAAGTTTATTTTTGACCGATATTGGAAGACATTGCTTTTCTGTATATAGTCCGCAAAGAATTTCACAACTTGATATTGCAAGGACGTCAATAGACGATGTCATCGAAACATATTGCTTATCGTTTGGAATAGGCCTACGCGCATTGTCTTTTACTTTAAATTTAATTGGTTTTTTTGCAGAAAAAGTGTACCTTTAAATTTTAAATCCCTGGCGCTTTACATGGCATCAAGAGAAGGCTGGAAAAAAGGAAGAATTCTTTCACAATAAGAAGTTTTCGATCGAGGGGCACCAGAATTAAGGTCAAAATCAGTTAAACACTCAAATTGTAAACTTAATCCTACCACAAGAAACAAGTCATATGTTAAAAATCTTAAACCCTTTGTGTTAATATTGTGAGGTACGTTTCAAAGAATTGAGAAATTTTTGTCCTGGGAAATTAATATTTAAACCCTTCTTTAACTTCCTCTTAAGCCTAGAAAACTTTAGATTGAAAAGTATTTTAAGTTGCCCCTGTGCTACGTTAAAAATTTTTATTCTTTGCCGTTTTTTTTTCTCGACTGTGAATGTAGAATTACTATGCCGAATTTGATGTAATCAAGTGCAGTCAAGAGAAAATTAGTGGTCTCTACAAATATTTTTATATGTGGCTCATAATCAACAACTTTTAGCGATTGAAAATTTTTCTGTTGGACAATAAAAGTATGCTATTATTCTCTAAAAATTATTAGAATTTTTTCAACAATTAGGATTTACAGACGACATCCTGAAGTTCTGAATGCGGTCGGATCAGTTCTTTCCCACAACGCCCCATATAGGCATCCAAAGATGATTCACTCCCAATATACTTTAAGCGAGGTGTAGATCTGTATGCCGGTCTAGGTTTAGTTGATTTTAAAATTAAATAAGGGGTAGAATTTTGTATGGATTCTGAAAATCTATGATGTCTCATCGAAGGGAGGTATAATTTTGACATAATATCGTTTTTATATTTTTTAATTAATCACGTGATTGTTATTAAATAAAAAGCTTCTGTGTTCAAACTTCAAAGGAATTGTAGATCATTAACAGACAATAATTAACAATCGTTATTAAACAACAACGAAATAACGTTTAAGGGTTTCTATTTCAAATATATATAGCAATCTTGAAGGTTTGAATTTATTGATTAAAAGTTAGAAAAACTAAGCTGCAAAGTAAAACACTGAAGTTGAATGAATTTTAAGCTTCGAACTTTTAAAATCGGAGATAAAAATTTTTTTATTTGATAGCTCAATAATTTACGCGTATGAAAAGTAAGCTTCTAACACTATTTAATAAAAAAATTGTTCGTTAGAAGCCGTTAAACTGCAAATTTTTATTTTTTAATCTGATTATAATGAGCTAAAGAACGAACGATATTTAAAAAAATTCAAGTAAAGAGAAACGTTGCTTTTTGAAAGCCCTACCACATTATAGCAACAGCTTTTTGAATTTGTTTCAAAATTAAATATTTAAATTTTTATGATACAATAAAAATGTGAAATAAAAAATTCTTTTTTGCGGTCAAACTATGCAAAATGCGAAAAAAAAAGAATTTACAAAAATTGTGCACAAAAAAAAAATCTACACGTTTGTTAGTAAACACTTTTTTATGAGACAACTAGCTTTTGTTTTACTTTTAAAAAACAGCATTGAAAATAGAAAAATTGGATTTTTGCACAAACAACACTAGCTACAAAAAAAAATTCAACAAAAGTTGTTAACTTTAACTAGAGCTATAATTGTGTTATAGATCATTTTGTCACGAATAGCATTATTTTGGTTTTAAGTGTGAAAAATGAAATTAAAAAAAAAATTAAATTGTTGGACAAACGACACCAGCCATAAAAAAAAGTAAAAGTATAAAAGTTGCTTATCTGAAAAAGAGCTACAAATTTGTTATGAATAATTTTCTGATAGGACGTGTAGTTTTTGTTTCAATCGTAAAAAATGAAAAAATAAAAAAAAATTAAATTTTTTCAAAAACTTCGAGTGACTGACAACTATGCATGAAGCAACTGTGCACGAACCCATCTGTGCACGCTAGTAGCCACAAATACAACTGTGCTCGTTCTTGGCATATATTATATCAAAAAAATTTAATTTTTAACGACATTGAGGAATTTTTTAACAAGCATACTTTAACTAAAGAAGATGAATTTTCAACAAAGTAGTTTCACTTCCTACTAAGTAGTTTAAGTTTTAACCAAAAAAGATGAATTCTCGAGTAAAATATAATAATTAATATTTGAACGAAAATAGATTTTAATTTTCACCTAAAAACAGCTAAATCCCACTAGAAAAGACGAATTAAAAAAAAATAGTTTAATTCTCACCCAAAAAAACCACGTGTTCTATCAAAAAGTAATTGCCACGAAATTTATAGATCTTTTTTAAGCGCCCACTTTTTGTTAAATAATTTTTTTGTACCCTGCGTTGTTTTTCGAAAATTTAATTTTTCTATTGCTGATGTTATTTTTCACGATTGAAAGAAAAACTACGCATCCTCTCAAAAAATAATTTAGGAAAAATTTAAAGCTCTTTTAAGGTTAACAAATTTTGCCGGTATGTTTTTTTGTATTTTGTGTCGTTTGTCTGAAAATTCAATTTTTCTCTTTTCAATGTAGGTTTTTATCAACAAAACAATAATCACGCGTCTGATTAAAATGCGATATGTAAGAAATTTGTAGATTTTTTTTTAAACACACAATTTCTGTCAAATCATCTTATATTGTACGTTGTAAAGCTTTACCGAAAAAAGAAATGTTTCGTTTTCCATTAATTTTTGTGCAGTTATAATTGAAATTTTAGACTATTTAAGAAAATTTAAATAGTTGTTTTAATAATTTTGTAGATTTATTTGAAATTCAACGCTTTCTTTTTCTGACGTTTTTACATATCGTGCGTTGCTTGGCTTAAAATGTTCATTTTCATTTATTTTTCAGAATTTTGTAAATGCTATTATGCTGGTAATTTTTTTTCATCAAAAAAAGTCATTAAGATAAATTGTTCGTCTTTTTTAAAACTAGGAATAATAAAATAAACGTCACCTTCATTTCAGAATAGTTGAAGAATATACAGCCCAATTCGATATGTCAATTATTTCAAAAGTCAACGTGCTCACAGACTAAAAACCTACAGACACACACACAGGCATACAGAGTCATAGAGATAAAAGGACACATTCACAAAAACCTATTTTTAGGGTTCAGAAGTTTGCAAAAAAGGTCAAGTGAGAAGTGTCGTGTTATTGCTTATTGGAGAAACGCCCTTAGTAGGATGTAAATAGTCTACTATTACCGTATTCGAAAGTAGCTGTCATTTTTTCTACAATAATGCAACACCTAGGTGTTTATTAGATGTGAAGGTGAAAAAAGCAAGTAATTTCGTTCAAAACATGCATATATTTTTGGAACGTTAAGTTTGTGTCAGAATACTGTCAACCGTCTTGCGTCTCTACGCCCACAAGCGCTCCTAGCAGCAGCAATTGTAACTCCCATTCCAGAAAAAAGCTTTATTTGCAAAGTTGGTAGTAAATTTGCTAGTTCCTGCAAACTAGGAACGTTATAAAACAAACCGTAAAAGGAATCACTGGGTTCTTTCATCTGAAGTGTGTCTTCTTTAGATGTAAACATGTAACGTGTGGCTGGTTGCAAGCAGACGATGTAAAGGCCATGTGAAGAGTGGGTCACGTGACCAAGTTATTCCTCAAACTTTTTTTAACTTACGTCCAAACAAAGTAAGATATTGCCCTTAGAGTTAAGGAAATAGAAGAGAAAACAGTGATGTTCATGTCGCTGCTTTTTTCAGTTGAAATTTAAAAAACAATTCTAAGAAAATAAATCTGACACCTATACAAGTACTTTTCTTTAACGATTTTTTTTCACACGTAATAAAATATTGTGTTGAAAATTTGTCACACAAAACACAAAGCACGAATGAAAGTGTCTATGGTCCCATATATTTAGAATTGTGAAAATTTTTTTTTGAATTGTACATATAGAGAAATACCGACCATTTTGTGTTTTTATAAAAGTTAGGCTAAATAACAAACATTGGTCACAAACATCATACACAAAATGTGCAAAAACTAATGTTTGAACTTGAAATGCAAAAAAAAAATATAAGTTTGTACATCTGATATACGCATCAGCTGAAAATTTTAGGTTATGTTTCCTTTGAATCAAATTTAACCGACGGTTATATTCTCTGTAATATTCTCTTTTTCCTCACCATCTTAAAGAAAAAGATAACCAAGTCAGAACTCTGGAGCTATCTGCTGTCAAAAAAAAAAGAGTAAAATGTTACCGACAGGACATGTTACTAACATGGGTACAAATGTGTCGGTCAACATTTATTATTTTTAATAATAGACTTTTTTCCAAACCCACTCTATGTTTTGCTGCGCACTATCCGTTTATGTTATCTGATATTTCTTCATATGTTTTTCGCTTTCGTAAAACATTTATTTTCAAATATGGTTGCAAAAATATCGATCTCGGAACTGACTTGGTCACGTCCATTTGTTACATGGCCTTAAGTTACGCAGACCTTTGTACCCCCTAAGGATAATTTTTGTTAAGGGTAATCTCTACCCTGATATCCAGGTTAGGTTTGCACATATTTTCTTTCGTGTTTACTTTTGAATCGGGCAATTTGACAAAAAAAGTTAGATATGTTAAATAAAGTAGAAGAAATTTTAACAAATTCCAAAAAAATGTTGATCTTAACATTATAAACAAGTACCAGATGGCTGGACTATCTGTTATAACACATACATTCTGGATTGTCCCGAAATATATTGAGATTAATTTCGGAATTATAATATTTTGGACTTACTCATATAAAGTTTGGAGGAAACCAGCGATTTGAATTGAATGCAAATAAAATCGTACGCATAAAAAAATAATTAAAATATACTGAAAATTATAGATGTGTAAATATTATATTATTATATTTACCAATAGAATTAAAAATAACCACCAACCAAGTCTAGAAACAACTAAATAATATATAGATGAAGAATTGGATTCACAATGTATCTAATTTTAGAACTTTATTGGTTTATACACGGTGCTTCTTTAATTTTGCGACATCGAAATATCTCAAAAAATGAGCATCTGACAAAAAAAAAATGTACGTAATAAAAACTTTTTATTTTCAATGTCAAAATCTACTTCGCAAAAATTTACCCAATATTTCACCTTCCTGGAGGAGGAAAGGGGGTTAGTTAAACAATTCAAATGAAACCTCACATTTGTTATTGCAGATTCCGATTTTGCATTAAAAAATACATAAGCTTTACCTAAATTTTTTTTTACAATTTTAAAATGTTTTTCCCATTTAAAATTCTAAAGTAATTTTCCTCCCGTCCCTAGTGGGTATGGTGTAGGGTACATTTTTCTGAAATTGCTTTCACCCCCAGGAAATTGAAAGATGTTATTTCGGACATTTTATTGGTTGGACGGGTATTTCTTGAAATATTTTAATGTCTCCAGATATAAGAAACAGCCTGTACAATATCTTGTGCCCGTTATCTCGTACATTGTGGACGTTGAGTTTGTCTTTCTGAGATATTTACTTTTCATCAGATCGTTAGGTTATTATATTTCACGGCGACTTAACAAAAATTCAAATAAAATGTTTTCTGTAGAATTAGTTAAGGCTACGTGATACGTGTTTGCGGCATACGCTTTGAAGAACGTTACTATAAGGAATACCACTACGAGGAAGGTAGAAAAACTTTTAAAAAAAAGTTATTTTTCTCTCAGGTTTCAGATGGTTACAGTCCAATACGAGGGTGGATTGATAAGTTTCCGGCCTGACCAAGAAAAACAACGTTTTTAAGAATTTTTTTTTTTTTATTT